>VXBZ01012712.1:689635-709188 GCA_013399135.1 Heliornis fulica | reverse complement strand
CCCCTTTGTTGACAGGTGAACCTGAACAGGAGATAGAGAGCGTCCTTTATTCTGAACAAAAACCTGAATCATCCTCTTGCACTTTCTCTCCATGTTCAAGGAGAAGTACAGGTGCAGCACAGAGTCACTGAGATTCTGTGGCAAGGCTGGAAGAGCTGCTTTTCTCCTCACTTGATGTGGTCTGCACAGTCAGGATTTTTCTGCATCACTTGCTAAATGAGAGTTTTCAGGATAGTTCAGCAGGTAGAAGAATGATCAGTAATTTCAGAAATTACCCAACCTTGTTTCCTCAATAAATTACCTTAAAGTTTTTCAATGAGTGGCTTCATTCCAAAAAGGATTTTTCCTCTGCTTTTTTCATTTTTCCAAGTTATCCCAGAGATGATACTCTGAGAAAACTCCTTAATGTGCATATTAGAGATTTGTTAAAGCATAGCTGTAACTTCCTAGGATTTCACATTGTACCAGTGTACTGCAGCTCCTTATAGGATCTGTGATAACTTGCCTGCACAAACGCTGCAGCATGAGAGGGGACTTCCATCCAACTGCAAAGGGACATCAGATTGCTGCTGTGACATCCCTGTCAAGCTGCAGGTGATGGTGATCTGAGGTGCCTGGAGAACATAAGAGCAAGGGTGCTAATTTTTTCTTTGAGTATATTCAGTGCTACTAATATATGCAGAAAAAGGAGCCTGATGAGGAATTTGGAGGGTTGAGGGAGGTGTTGGATAAGTACACTGGAGTGCATGGGCATGTATGGAGTGTAGGGGCATAAGAGTGGGTAGGGAAGGCTAGGACCGAAGGTGGTATCAGAAGCAGTTTTAGGGAGAATGGGCAAGAGTGTAGAAGTGCAGGGGAAGATGATCTCTAATATTTGGATCACAAAGTCCTTTTGGAATTGGAATCTTTCTGTGGAGTCCTCAGTCTCCCTGTCCTATTTCAGCAAATATCTCACTGATATGCAAGGCCTAAACACATCTGATCCATTTTGGCATAGAAGCTGTTACTGTTGTTACTGTTTAAACTTAATTACAGAAGCCTGTGATCTAGACTTCATATTAACAATATAGCTACAGATGAGTCTGCATGAGAGAGATCCATATCATCAGGTGATATAGAGGAAGGAGCAATACTATATACAGTGAATTTGAACCCAGATGTTCTGTTAAAATTTAACTTTAGCTGCAAATACTCCTTCTTGCACTTCTTTTACTCATTTTTAATAGGGGGAGTTTAGTGTTTGTTGCCAGTCAGTTATGAGTCTCATGACCTTTTTTATTACTCTGAAATGCTTAGAATCTGGCAATTATCTGACAACTGTCTTAGCAATTCTAAAGTACTAAGAGGTGACATCACTGTATATAGAAAAGATCTACTTAAAATTGCCTTGATGATATTCAGCATGTCCTGTAAACTACTATAAAACTTTTTTCTTCATCTCTCTTTTTCTTTTTTTTTTTCTTTTTGTTTTTTTTTTTCTTTTGATCAGGTAGGGCAATAGGACCTGAGTGGGGCTTAACACAAGACAACCTCTTGTGTTGGTGATACTAGCCTTCATAGACAGTAAGGTGGTGTCTCCCTGCCCAGAACTGTGAAAACTGTGATAAAACCAATTAGCCATCTGTGCATCTCTTGTAATTGGTACTTTGTGCTGTCATGGGCAGTTAAAGAACAACCAGCCTTTTGTTTGCTTATCTCTCAAGTACTGGTTGCACCGAGGTTAATGAGACTCCCTAGGAATATAAATACCTCAGATACAAGTGTATGGGATGTATATTTTTATTGTGATTTTTCAAATAGAAACTGTTTATTTGGGAAGTGTCAGGTCAGTGGCTGGCATATGAAATTTCAAGGGAGCTGCAAGACATTTTGAAGTGATCTTATGCTTGGTTTTTTATGTCACTGTGACTTCAGTGGAATCATAGATGGAATTCTTCTTGTGTGAATTTTTATTGCCTTATTGTAATAGTATCTGTTAGTACTCAGTGTCTTTTACATTTTAAATTATTTCCATAGACTTCTGTGAGGACAGGCAGATAGTTTATTAGACATATGAGCCCTCAATATTATCAGCCCTAAAAGCACTGCAGGATTTCTGTCAGTCATTTTTGTCAAAATTGTGTTAGGCAGCAGCCATAATGTTATGCTGGAGTACCTCACCCGTGTGTGTTCTCTCAGAGACATCCAGTTCTCTTGGGAATTGTACCTCAAAAGAATTGTTCCACAGCATTTACATTTCTGAGGCCTTCAAACCATTCCTCAGTGGAACTTTAAGTTGCAATTTGACCTTGAAATGCTTTAGGGGAAATGTAATTTATGTTTTGGTTGTTCTCCAGGACTAAAATTCTTTCTCTATTTACCATTCTTAATTAAGACCAATTTGGACGCATTCCCATGTGATATAATCTAGGTGATCCTGCTCAGGCAGGGGAGTTGGACTAGATGATCTTTTGAGGTCCCTTCCAACACCTAACATTCTGTGATTCTGTGAAATGCAGTATTGGGTTTTTTGTGACAAAATATTTGGTCCTGATCCTGTAAAAGGTTTTGTAAACAGGGCATTTTATCCAATAAAATGGGCATCTGCACGTAGAACCTTAGAGTATCTCAAACTGGAAGGATCATCAAGTCAAACTTGCTCCTTGCAGGACAATCTGAAACTAAACAGTAGGACTAAAAGTGTGGTCCAGGTGATACTTGAACTCTGACAGAATTGGTGCAGTGACCACTCTTCAGGGGAGCTTTGTCCAGTGACCAATCACCTTCTCAGTGAAGAGTGTTTTCCTAATGTCCGATCTGAACATTCCCTTCATTCCGTTTCCTCCTGTCCTGTCACTGGTCATGTACACCTACTTGTAGGCTGGATTGTTTTTTACTTTGGGTGACACCTTAAAAGCTGAGTAAAAGTCGCCTAATATTACATAGGAGTCATATTACTACTCACTGGTGTTATGTGAGGCAGGCACAACCTGGCTGAAGATGGGGAGCTTTAGAGCTTTATTTGAATATCAGACACTAGATAGCATGAGAGAAATGATTATATAAAGTTACGGCAATAACCTTGTTCAGATTTCAAACTAAAACTGTTTTAGAGAAAGAAAAGAGATGGGTGAGATCATGTGACTAAAAAGACAACTACGTGTCTTGCTACAATTTTCCTATTTAATAGCTAGATTCACCACAGTTTTTGTAATGGGCTCTCCTCTTCCCTCACAACCATTCTGCTTCCAAATTGCTGCACTGAAACAGGAGGCAGAGAAGGGTAGGATTCCTCCCTCTTTCACTTGAATAGGTGGCCAGCTTCGCCATGGATGCTCACCTCAATTCTGTGTCAGTAACTAGTGTAGTAGAATGGAGTCCTGTTTTAATGACTAGGCTGCTGGGGATACACCAGTGGGTTTTTTTTTAAGTTTTATTTAAGAAGATACCTTACTAATTGGAAGAGGAACAGAGCAAACAGTTATCAGTGATTCTACTTCATAGAAGTTTCTTGACATCCAGAATGTGAATGAATTGTGTTCACTGCTGCATATTTTTGTCCATGAACCGTCTATCTTGCACTGCCTCATTCTTTGAGAGTGTATTCTTCTTTTGTAGAAAGGAATTTAAGATTTCTCTTAAGAAAATTTCTGAGACAATACATTATTATAATTATATAATTATTATAATTTTAACTGTGATGATGGTTGTGAGACCTCTTAGATTATGAAAATGACTGCTCTAAGGGGGTTTGGCTTTGTTTTATGGTACAGTAAGAATTATTTTCATAGTAATCTGCTAAGTCACTCAGAAATTAAATATAGTTCCAAGGGTTTTTTTTTTCCTCCACAAGATTTTGCAAGTGGGTTTAGTCTTGTGTGGGTTCTGAAGAAGGAAGTAGGTGTCTGAGCACCAAGGCAACCGTGCCTCAAGAGATGTGCATGGCTGCATCATTATTCTCCTGTAAAATACTTTGATATGTGCAGACTTCAGATATACTTTCTGGAATGGCCCAAACAAAACTAGTGAGGTTTAGTGTTCTTGATATATGGTGACCAGCTTTTAGAAGTATGGTGTTTCCTTAGCATTTGGAAGCAAACAACACCCCCACCTCCAATACAACAGAGGACTCTCATGCAAAACTGTAAATGGCATTTTATAGGCTTCTGGCTTGAAACATTGTTCTGTAAATCCTGTGGCAGTGATTTAAGTAGAAGAAGATATCCATTCTCAACACTCAGCCTGTCAGTTCTGCGGAAATATTCACCTGTTTTGTCTTAATTTCTTCTCTCTCCTCATGCATTAGGGAGTCTTCAGCTTGATACAAGACAGATAGATATTAGATAGGTAATCAATGTATTTTTTCATGTGACTTAACAAAGAGAAGTTTCATTTACATTTGAATTTGTTGGACTGAAAAAGCGCATTTCCTTGAAAATTTCTTACAAAATTTAAAAAAGTATTGAATATCTAGGAATGGGAATTCCTTTTCCCCTCTAAAATTAGTATTTTGCTATTTTTTTAATTACTAAAACTTTTTGAGGCATCTTGAATTTTCTTAATAAGCCACATATTTGCTGTTGAGCTGAACAGAAAAAAATATGTATAAATCCATTCTAGCCACTGTGTGCTCCATCATGAAATCAGAAAATCCATGTTCTTCTGGTTCACAGGGAGATGGTAGGGTAGAATATCTCCAGGGCTACTATTTAGGAACAAAGTCCAATGGGATTCAGCTCCAGACATGCTGAAAGAAGTCTGAGGAGGTAAAAACACCATCTAGGTGGAATTTCCCATGAGAATGCGTGCTCTGTGAACGTGTGAGCTGCAGTAGCTGTGCTATCACTAACTATATTTTGCAGTGACAGTTTTTATAGTACAAGGAAGAGGCTTTTTTTCTCTTGTCCTTTCTGAAGTTTTCTGTCTTCAGCAGCTTGCTCCTCCTGAGATGGTTTCTATTTCTTGCCTAATATGTCCTGGGAAAATAGATAAGCTGCTCAACATGCATTAAAGCTTTATCAACTTCTGGACTGAAGTGCCCCTTAGTGAGAATGCCCAGGTGAATGCAACCCTCTTGTCTGAGTTACTGAGATAAAACAGGACAAGAAAAGCAGACTGCAAGGGACTAGTGACCCAAACGGTAAAGGGCTTTATAGGTCAAACCCAAGACTTTGTATTTAACCAAAGAACAGATTAATATTAATGCAGCAGTACCTGCAGTTCTGCTGATTGATTCCTGTGAGCACTTGACTCAGCACTGCATCAGGTACAGGTTTTGGATGCACATCATTCTGTGCCAAATTAATTAGTAAAGAAGAAAGGTATGGATGAAATTCTTGTCCATTAGGTAATGTAGCCTTCTAGACAAATGTAGCTGGAAGGGAGATGTTTCTTACAGGTGCTTCTCATATTGGATCAAGGGAATCAACAATATTCCTAAATTGGGTATTGCTATTAAACTATTTAAATTGTTTTGTCAACCATTTCTTTAAGATCTTAGCACACTGCCATCTAACTTTATCTTTTGCTATCTTTGGATCTGTCAAGCATCATGATTTTCATTATACATTTATCACATCTGTCCTCTATGCTATGCAGAACAGATAAAATATCCATTTTTGAGACTTAGAGGGGAATGGCAACTAACCCTCTAGAAGGGTAGAAGAAAAAGACGTGGAAGAGGGATGAAAAACCAGCACATTTATAGGAGCTATTGTTTAGTTGAGCTATCCAAAGTTGCCCTAGAATTTTGCAATGCAGACTATTTAGCTGATAAAATGATAATAGCATCTCATATGGATATGTGCAAACTGGTGCATATGAAGAATTTAACTGCATCGATATATATGTAATGGTGAGTCTAAACACATTACATTATTTCAGATAAGAGTTACAGGCTCATTGGATAATAGCTTGAAGATATCACAGTTCAGCCATGGTCTAAAAAATAAGTAAACTTTAAGAGAACAATAGTAAAAGGAGGAGTAAAACCAAAGCTGCCATTATGCTATTGCAGAAATCCTGTTTGCGTAAACAACATATAACAAAAACGACACAGAAGATGACTGTGGTGGTTTGACCTTGGCTGGACAGGGAAAGATCGTTCTGCAGTTAGCATCACGGGCAAAACAGACAACACAGAAGGCAAGAAATCTCTCTAGTTTATTACACTACACTACACACACAGAGAAACCAGAGTCAGATAATGAGAAGTACAAACAGCTCTTAAAACACACACACCCCTCCCTACCTTTTCTGCAGACTTCACTCTATTCATGGTGTTTCTCTTCCCCAGAATGGCATGGAGGAAAGGGGGGAAATAGTGAACGGAGGCTTCAGTCTTCAGTCAGTTCCTCACAAGTTATTCTCCTTGGGGGGGAGTGGCATTTCTCACACTCTTTCCCTGTGCCAGTGTAGGGTCCCACTCACAGGAGACAGTCCTCCATGACTTCCTCCACATTAGTCCTCTCCCACAGGGCCTCAGCTCTTCACCAGCTGCCCCAGTGTGGGTCACTGCTATAAACTCATTGAATGTCTCTCAGTCTCTCAGTCCCAGACTGCTGGTCCAAGCCTGGTCCACCACAGACTCACAAGCCCTCCCCAGCAAACCTGCTGAGGCATGGGCCTGTCTGTCTGTCTCTCTGTCTCTGTCTCTGTCTCTGTCTCTCTGTCTCTCTCTCTGCCTCTTATGTCTGTCCATGGGCTGCAGCTGCTGCCAGAGTCTTGCTCCAACATAGGTCACAGCGTCTTCCATATATCTCCATCTGCTCCATGATGTCTCTCCACTGGCTGCAAGTGGGGTGTCTTCATCTTCCATGGATTGCAGGGGGACATAATGCTCCCATTGTCCACATGGAGACATCTGCCCTGATACTGTATGTGCTGAGATTTGAGAATGAAGAGGATGTTTTCACCTTGATGTGTTGGCTGGGCAGAACGCGTTCCACCATGGTATTCTCCATGGGCTGCAGGGAATCTTCTCTTTTTTCTTTCTCTAAAATGATTCACAGAGATGCTGTGACCAGCATTGATTGGTCCTGCCTTGTCAGCAACAGAGTTGAAAGCCCAGTTGGTATTTACTGTTGGGTCTTGGGGAAGCTTCTAGCCGCTTCTTGCAGAAGCCACCCTGTAAAACCACAATTATAACAGAGAGGGAAAGACAAGAATGATCATTCAGAAGTGCAATATACCTTCCATTGAGTTGAAGGTATAGATTCAGACCTGTTAGAATGTAAACCAGAGGATTGGGGAGGGTGAGGTACCTGTACAATCACAAGCTGAATTTCTTCTGATGAAGAGGGAATAATTGTGCAACATTTGTTTAGTTGCTTTGTAGCTCCTACTTACAGAGATTTTTTGGTTTTCAAGAAATGATTTCCAACTACACAGTGTTCACGTGTAACTCTACCACCTGCAGACCAGGTGAATCAGTTACTTGTTCTTCCAGGTGATGAGTTTGTGGGTTCATTTTCTATAGATCACTGTATATCATCGTGTACTTCTCAATAACTTCCTGTGACAAAGAGCAGAACCTCAGGCTCCTGTCGGTGGTACTTCCCACAGAATGCACCATGGCTCCTGGCCTGGCGGTTCTTCTGCCCCTTCTCACAACTCAACTTTGTGAAGAGTAAAAATATAAGCAGGCTGTTGACTTGTGAAATGGAATTGTGCTTATATCAAGGTTTTGCCCCAGCCAGCAGCTAAGCCCTACACAGCCACTTGCTCAGTCCCCTGCCAGAGTGTGCGTGGAGAGAGAATCAGATGATTAAAAGTGAGAAAAGTCGTGGGTTGAGACAAAGACAGTTACATAGGTAAAGTAAAAGCTGCACACACAAGCAGAGTGAAACAAGGAATGAATTCCCTCCTAACCGTGGGCAGGTAGGTGTTAAGCCATCCCAGGAAAGCAGGGCTCCATCACACATAAAGGTGTGAGAAGCAGAAAAGCCCTCTGCTCTCTGTAAGCCCTGCTTAGCAGTAACAAAAACATCCCTGTGTTATCAACACTGTTTCAGCCCAAGTCCAAAACAGAGCCCCATACCAGCTACTAGGAAGAAAATTATCCAATCCAAAACCAACATAGCTTGTGAGGAGCTTGGAATAATCTCAGGAAATTGTCTCAACCACATCATACAAACTTTGGGATTGAATGTATTTGTTGTGAGGTTCTTTTATTAACAGTAGCACTTATCTCTGAAAACAGAACCAGTTAGGAGGTTCCTTGTAACAACTGCCTGGAGAAGATGTCTCGAGAGATTCCCTCCCCATTTCAGGTTTGGTGTTTGGATACCAAACTTGAGGAAGGTCAGAATTTAGATAAATTATTCTTCCAGGATTCCACTGGAGGTCCACAGTCCTCACTCTCCTGGAGGTACTTCATCAAACTCTTTCAATGACAAATCATCCTTACTTAATGAAGCAGTTATATTCACCTCAAGACTCATCACTGAATTTCACTGAGAAAATACAGAGTAAATTAGATTTTACAGTAGCTTAAGCTTTGGGCTTCAAGGCAGTGTAAGAACCACCTTCTGAAGCAGCCTGACATACTGTAAAAGCAGTTTCTATGTGTACTGTAGACCCTGCACAGGAAGCTCTCAAGAGTTCTGACTAGTTTTCTCAAAATAATTTGTATGAGCCCTGAGGTAGTTGACCATATCATCTCACTTTTGGGATGCCTTCAAAGTTTGATCACTTCATAGTCAAGATTGGCTTAAGGCTTTTGGCCTGGAGAACTTGAATTCATAGATCACATGATCTTTTTCAGTGATCCTCAGTGGATTTTTCACCTTAAATTTTAATTATCCTTGTTCATGAAGCCTGTGAGGGAGGAACAGAGGCTACTGAACTGTGATGGTGAACTGATCTTCCACTACTGTTGGTAGCTCAGTTCCAGTGCAAGATTTGTCATCAGTTACTGTCATATGAAGGTGGTTGCTTTACTGTTCTCCAAACAGGAACTTTACATCATGTGGCAAGCCCAGCGGATAGCAAAAGTCTCAGTTACTGAGATTGTCTCTCAAAGGAACAAAGCTTAGTCAGGAAGACTAGCATAGGTACTGACTTTTCAGAGTGGGTACTGTAAGCAAGAAACTTACTCTATCTGCTTCTACATCATAAGTATGTGGAGGTTGATTTGGCTGTTTTTTGGGTTTAACTGAAGTAGCCTATATTTTGTGCATAAATCTTTTTTTTTTTTTAGTTAGAAAACCTGGGATTTTTTTTCCATTACAATATAGAAAGATATCTAGTGAAATTAAAAAAAAACCAACCAACCCAATGAGCCAGCGAAGCTTTTCATGTGAGTATCTCAAAGTGAAAATGAAGGGAAACTAAAATCCATTGCTTTCAAATAAGATGAGAATTTCAGTGCATGACATATTTAAACTTGAGAAAGATGAAGGTGAACTCATCTTTTTATGCTAAGTTCTAATTCATTTATAGAAAGCTTTCTTCTAGCTATAATGCTATGGATGCCTTTGAAAGGGATATCACCGAGTTTCGTCCTTGTATGAGATCAGATGTACCAATATATGTCACTTGAAAATGAAACATTTTCTGGAATTCTTCCCTGGGGATTATACTGGTAGATATTAAAGAACTCTAGTAATTTTTTATAACCTTCTCTAGAGAAAAAAAACTTTGTAAACTGTGTCTCTGCTATTCATCATTAAAATTTGTGTCACAGATACCTCTGCACTGTTGATTGGTTAGCTTGTTTCTCTGTATCACAAACATGAGAACCGTCAGCTGTGTGGTTTTAGGAATTGTATGTCATAGTAGAGAGGTTAGTTTAATTAAAGTTACTCCACCAAACAACCTTACTGATTGTTATCATCTTCCAAACAAAGCACTTGCATTTGAATTTTATACTGCTTGAGTTCTTTGTGGTGTTTTGAAAAACAGTTGTTTTTCAACAAAAATGTTGCTTTAAATCTCATTGTTTTATTTTCTGAGTAGCCTAGGCTGTGGAGTGTTGTACACAGTGTATTAGTACCATTAGTAAGATACAGCACCCAAACCTGAGGTGATATGGATATACAGGTATGCCGTCTTAGGCACTATGGTGCATTTCTTTGTCTAGAATTTCATATACATATTTCAAAGATACTTCCATTTCTTTAGTGAAATGTTGCTGCTGTTGACAGCACACGTAGCTGAATGATGCAGAATACGAGTGGCTCTGCTGTCACTTTTCAACTGTCTTTCAGTTGGGTATGGGGAATTTAGGCAAACAAGATGCAGATTATTCTACCTGACACTTGGTATAGGCTTCCAATTCTTTTGATTTTTTTACAGAGTAATTTTAATATAAAGGCATGTAAAGCACTAGCTGAAGTAGACCTCTCTCTGTGTGTAATAGTTGAATTTGTTTTTGCAAGTATGAGTTGAGGTTGGGAGAAGGCTCTTTGTTTATTTTGCTATAGCAAGGCATGCTTTATTATTGCAGGGTAAGGTATGTGGGAGTGCTTTTTTGCTTCCGTGCTGGATGCCCATCCCCAGTGGGAAAGGCTACAGATCTGCTCTTGTCTTCGGCATAGAGTAATTATGAAATTCCATACCTTGACTGAGCTCTGCATCTAGTACCTGTGTGTATCAGCTGCTGATCACCCTAAAGATCTGACTGCCTTGGGCCTTTGCATTTCTTCTGTTTAAGTACTTTTTTGGCTAGTAATTTTGGTTAACGGAATTCTTTAGAAAAGTCTTTATGTGCTAGCTTTAACGAAGAGTTAAAAGAAAAGAAAAAGATGAGGCTTGGAAAATAGTATTAATCTTCCCTAAGAGGAAATCCTAGGTCAAGTTAGGAGACCAAATTCAAATTCATTCAACCAATGTATTTCAGTCTGGATTATTTTATTTTATTTGTATGAGGTCTTTGCCAGCCTTAGGAACACAAGTGTTAGTAGGAAATAAAACAGCCATAGTGTAACACAGAAGATATGGCTTTGCTTGGAATTTTGGGGTTAGGCTTTCTTATTGCATGGAAAGAGTGTAGTTACCCAAAATTAGTGGCTTAACCTTTTATGGTTTCACTGAATTGAAAAAGTATCTAGACTGATTTGAAGTATTTTTAACTGTGCAAAATCATTACACAATGTTCTTCTCCATGTTGTTCCCTTTGAACTTGAGCTTTAAATACTCTTTATAATGCAAAGTATACTTGGAACCAATCTATAAAACCATAAATTGTTTTTTTGGTTTTAAAAGTTGCAAAAATATCAGTAGTTCAAATATTTTGTGAAGCAAGTTTAGCAGCATGTTGTACTTGGAATAACTTGTCCACATTCCGCTATGGAGGGTTATCCAATGCTTCATTGCCATCTTAAGATAAAAGCTATTTTCTTTACATTCAACACATTTTTGTCACTGCTGGGGTTTTTTATTTAGGTCATGTCTTGTGTACTCTGTGGACTCTAACTTCAAACTAAACCCAAATGTACCAGGGTAGGAAAGTGGTCATATCTTCTGACATAACCTGTGGCAGCAGGAGACTGAACTGGACTTGGATGGGTGTTGTTCCATCCAGTCCTCTGAGTACAACTGGTTAAGCCTCTCGTCAAATCAATTTATTTAAGATATTATCAGTGGCTTATAAAGTGACTGGCTAGTTATCTATTTCAGTGAGTAAACTTTTGAAGTTGTAAAGTGTGCTTATTCTTTCCTCACATATTCTATTCCTGTTGTCAGAATGGCCAGGTACATGTTGAGCAGTGGCTCATCAGTTTCTTCTGTTGAGCCATAGTCACCAGCTTCTTCTCTAAGGAGAAAATCGGCTCATGCAGATGTATGATGCTTGTACAGACTGCTGCACGTGGTTATTACTTCTTGGAGAGAGGGGAGAAGTCGGTCTTTCTCCCTTGCTTCTGCTCTCCCCTGCCCTCTTTTAGGTGATTTAATGCAGAGAAATGAAAATAAGACATTCTTTGCAAGTTATAATTGGAACAGTATGTAGTGTGACCACACAGGACACAAGGTAACTACTGGCATTCTGTGCAGTATTAATAAACAAGGTTTTGCATGTTTAGCTAATTGACCATCAGAGCTGTGGCATTGTGTAAGCAGTCTGTTTGAAGTATAGCAATTTGCAGATGAGGTGTGTATTTGTTATCTTGAAAAGCCCCAAAGGTGCCACTTTATATGTGAGAAATTGTTCTCAAGTGCCACAGAGCGTTTTGGAGTCTGCACTGGCATGAAAGCAATGACATGATTTAGCGCTTATAATGTGAAGCTTGTCCTTTCAGCTGGTGTCCGTGCAGTGTTTTAAAACCTAAACTTACGCTTTTTTCAGCTTTTTTGTTTTGTTTTCTTTAAAATGTATTTTATGGAAACTTTTATTTAGTTCAGTGACTCCTCTATCCCCTTGGTAAGCAATCCAGTCCCATGGCACAGGAGTCTCTGTGTGGTCCATCAGTTCCAGCTGTAATTCTAGACTGCCTTTGCCTGCCAGCCAGGTTTCCAATCCTGTTTGGTGTAGCATGGGCAGCAGCTGAGCATGTATGTAGCTGTGTTCCAGCCAAGTCATGTTCAGTCTCAGCCAGCAAATGGGATTGGGAGTGCGGAAGCAATGGGGCTAGCATGGGAGAAAGAGGGGCATGAGGAAAATAGGGAGTCAAGCAGAAATGCTGGGAGGGCTGCATGGATGAACAGGGAGTTTGTAACAGTTCTCAAACATAAGAAGGAAGTATACAGAAGCTGGACGGAGGGACAGGTAACTGGGGAGGAACATGGAGACATTGTCTGAGCATGCAGAGGTTTGGTTTGGAAATCCAGAGCCAAACTGGACCTGAATCTGGAGAGGGATGTCAAAGGCAACAGGAAGGACTTTAATGAAATTATTTTTTGTTTAGTTTTTTTTTGTGTTTTGTTTTTAATGCAGTAAAAACAATTAAAATATGGCTCCTTTGAGTTAGATCCCATTACTTTGTAGACTGTTTGACTTGCTTTCTATCTCCATGCCTTGGCACAACACCTTGCTAGCTGCCCAAATGGAATTCTGTTTCTCTGTACTCTGTGTTTCTCTTCCCCCTTTTTTCACCACTTTTTTCCTTAGTATCGTCCTTTGGTACATACTGGTCTCTGCAGGTGGTTACTCACTAGCTGTTTTTATCTAAGGATCCTTGTCTTGTTCACCCTTACCCTCAGACCAATTTGATGTTGACAGAATAAGGGCAAGAAATTTAAACGTTTTGAATGTATTTCCTCATCATTTCATGTGGAAGCTTTTTTTCATGTTTGAGACACCCAGGAATAAAATTTTTGCCTACAAAGTGGTAGTCATATTTCTTTTCAGGGGAAATGAAGGTTTTCTGTCATCTGCTTAAAAACCAAGCTAAGAAATTGAGTAGTCTTCTGGAATAAGCCTCTGTGACTAAGGAGATAAAAATAATAATTGCTACTTAATTTTGGGGACATACTACGGAATTTACTCATGCTATTTAATTTTACCATCACTGAAGCCATTTGATGCTGCATTCGGCCACAAGCCTTGAAATGAGAACTATTTAAACATATGTTTAAGTCTTGGTGACTGTGGTGAGACTCAAGCATATGTGTGGGGTTCAGGCACAGCATGCTTTCTTCAGGGTGGGCCTCTGTGGAGGTTTATGTTTCTGATGGTCATGTGAAATGACTCACTGGAACTGACCAGGGTGTGAGCCAGGGCTGTTTCACCTGTTGTTCCATTGCACCTCCTTGTTACATAAAAAAAGAAAAATATTTCTGTGTGTTCAAGATGTCATCTAAGTTGAGGCATGTTCTTTCTCTCCTGAAGGTTGACAGAAGCCTTCACGCATTGCTGTACTCTGTCCTAACCATAGTCCCCAGTGCTCCCCCAATCTCTGGAGGTTTCTGGGGAGCTAGGAGCCATCTGAAGCACAGGCCAGCAGGGGCTGCTGTAGGAGTAGGAGTTGGAGAAGATTCTCTCCCTCCCTTTTGGAGAAGCACTCCTTGAGGGTTTGATTCTGCTGCCCTCTTTTTCCGCCTACTGCACCCAGGCGCCCTTGGGCTCGGCAGAGCCTTCCCAGCGTGGCATGGGTGTCGGTCGCTTACAGCTTTGTGCATTTTGTATGTTCATAAATTAAACACTACGTTTCATCCTTACGAGGCTGGAATTAACTTCAGACTTCATGTTTTGGCTCAAAATGTTTTAAAATGCTTTTTCATATTTATTGTTCCCGTAAAAAGTGGACTGTGGCATTTGTAGTGCTTATTTCCAGATGCCCTTACATTATGGCTGTAACATCATTTGTCACTTGAGAACTTGCTGGTTTCCTTCAGTTCTGGGACGTAATTGAATTGAGGATGATTTGTTGCATCCGTTTGATTGGAGGTTGAGCTTTTCTCCTTAATTCCTATGAAATCACCATTAGCTATTTTGGCTGCAGTTCCTTATTGGTTTGAGGCAGTTGTACATTGTAAATCAATATCTTTTCAAAAAGACTGCTGTAAATTGCCTAGATAGCATATGCATGGTTACTTTGGCTGCAATGCTGCTGCAGAGCCTGGATACTCTGCCTTTCTGGGAACTCCACAGGCAAGTCCATCGTATATTAAAAAAAAAAAATCTTTTTAGAAAGAGCATAGAATTGCTGGTGAAATTTAGACAGAGAAATATTGTACCCTTGGTGCTCATCCGTACCTTTTAAATTTTACTCCACTGGGATTACCGTGTCTTGAGGGATTTCTTTGTTTTCTGCTTTAGATTTCCCCCTTTCTTAGCTGTAGTACAGCCGTACCATTTCAGCTTGCTAGTGCAGAAAGATGTTGTGAATTCAGTTGCTGAATGAGCCCGGCCTGACTGCAAACACTAACATTGCTAGAGAGATGCCAAAGAGTTGCAGGTGAATCTAACCTGATCTGGGCAACAGCAGAACGGTAAGATGGGGCTTCTTTAAATCTCTGGGATTAATTGGGTGCTGGGGTTTCCCGATGCAGCCTGAAGCCTAGTTATCACATGCTTCCAACTTGAGCAGGATTCATTCTGTGCATGTCAGGGTGGGTTTTCTCAGGAATGCTTAGTATCCAGGCAGAGGGAGGCGGTGGGAAGCTGGGAACGCCACATGAGACCTCTCGGCAGCCACCCTGGTGAGACTCCCTGGCAGCACTGCCTGCGGTTTGTAAATATCAGGGAAAAGGTAGGGGAAGGCTTGAAAGCGATGCTTTTCTCGGTACAGCTCTGTATTTCTCTCTCCAGCAGCCGTATTTATTATTGTATTAAGCGGATAGTATGGGCAATTTTTTCCGATATATGCTTGGCTGAACGCCCTCTGGGACCAGTGAGTGAAGGACGTGATCAGCCACTTTTTCATCTCTGCTAACAAGTCTGTGCATCTTGCTAGATCTGAATAAATGTCTTTATCAGTTGCAGATTTGCTTGGTGGTGGAGGATAAAATTAAAACGATCCTTTATGAACACATGCTATATCATGGATGTCAGAGTATCTTGTTGCCTTGTTAACCTCTGTGATTATTTTATTTCTCTTACAT
The DNA here is from genome assembly GCA_013399135.1 of Heliornis fulica. NCBI lineage: Eukaryota > Metazoa > Chordata > Aves > Gruiformes > Heliornithidae > Heliornis > Heliornis fulica. The sequence continues at coordinate 693,726 of VXBZ01012712.1, read as the reverse complement.
TCTGTCTTTATTTAATAAAACAGAAAGTGAGGTAGTCATTTTAAGTAGTCATTCCTTAATGCTTATGTAGAAGTGTGTTGGCAGTGGTTTGGATTTGAGTGGAATATTTCAATGTGTGAAAGCTTAACGCAGTAGCGTGTTCCAGGGAAAAGCAGCAGTTGTCATTAATACCAGACAGAAAGGGGTGGCCATTGTATGGAATAATTGGAATTATTTTTGATAACTTACAGCTAGTGTGTTTCAGTTGGAGATCAAGGCACAGATGAATTTCAAAACAAATGCTGTATATCTGAACAAAAAAAAAAGAATTATTTCACCATATGTTCTAGCATTTAAAGTAAACCAACTGTAGCAGTAATGGTAGACTGATGAAATACTGTTTTTACTATTACTAGTTAGGGTTAAAAGCAGAGGATTTTATTTCTAGAAGGGCATGTTTATACTTTATGCAGTGTGTGAATTTTACTCCAAGTAGAGATCAGTTGTATATCAATGTAGGATCAAATAACTAGTCTAACAGTGATTCATGTTTGCTTTTTCTGTACTTACCAATTAAGGGGCTTTTCTTCTTAGACACTGAATATGATTAAAGGAGGAAGGTTCAGTACTATATCAATTATTTTCTGAAAGTGTCATTATTATTATTTTGCTGGAGTTCCTTATTTAAAAAAAAATCTTAAGTGTGTGACACTACATTGCAATGTCAGTGATGTGAAGTGGGCTGTTTCCCACTGTATACAAACTTGATTTGCAGAGTTTTGACTTGGAAAGTGGAGATGTTTTTTCTTTTTTTTTTTTGTTTTGTTTTTGGTTTGTTTTTTGTCAAGAGTAACCTTGGATGTTTTTTTCTCAAAAACATTATTTCAGCTGCAAGCATTTTTTATGGAAGTTTACGTTGCTTACACTGTCATACCTGTTAATGAATTGCAACCTTTCTGTGCCTTTGTCTTTGTTTAATGGATAGAAATAATCCAGCCATTTGTATTTGCTTTCATGTTGTGCCAGGAATGAAAGTCCAGAAACTCTTAGGCATGTTGGATTTTTAAAGTGTATTTTAGATTAGGATATTAGTGACATTTTTAGTGATGTTTTTTTCATCTACATACATATGCCAAAGTTGTTGCTTCTTCCAGCTTTCTTCAAGTGTTTTTTTCCCCCAAATGTAAAGCCAGCAGCTCTGTTCATTGTGTTACTACTGTCTTTCAAGTTCTACCGTTTTATTTAGAGTTTAAGAAATCAATAATGTTTTGGACTTTTTTATTGATAAATAATATTCCCTATGGTAGAATTTAGTTAAACACAGATCCCAAATTAATTGTGGGTGAAAAATAATAAATAATGTGGAAAATGTGCCTTTAGTTAAGAGTGCAGGTGTGAAACGTGAGAAATACATCGTTTTGTAGGTGGTTAGTGCCGTGTGCTTTATAAAGATTACCACCTTCTCTGTGTGGATTGATTTTGTAGTGTTGCTGAGGTCTGTCACAGCAGGAGATACAGGCTTACCCGAGGAACAAATGTTTGCTGTAGTCTCCTTCATGTCTCTGACTTCAGGCAGAAAGAATTTCAAAAAGTTAAAGCCAGAGCAGGCTAAAAATCAACACCACATCTCAGTGCAGAGAGGTTAGCCAGCCCTTGAAGTCTTATAGCAAAAATGGTCACCTATCTCTTTTTAGCTATTTTGTTTCATGAATCTTAAACAACAACAACAACAAAAATCCCATAAGTAAAACAAATTCCCATAAGACCAAACACAAATAGAGTTTTTAGCATCTTTTCCCTTCTCACTGTAAGCTGGGGTGGGTTTTAAAAAAAAACTGACCTCAGAGTAGTTACTCTGTCTCAAGCAAGCAGTCCTCCTTCCTCACAGAGATGGAGAGTACCATTGCCAGGTTCTGTGACTATACTGCAGATGCCTCTTCCATTCCAAGGGGTAGCTGATGTGGGCACTGCAAGAGAGTTGCACAGCTCTGCTGGGCTCCAGCTGCTGGAGGAAAGGGATAATTTCATGCTCTAAGGGAAATCCTGGCACAGCGCTGGCCACCGCTGAGGTGACTGTCCAATGCAGGTTTTGGTGTGCTGTCCTGGTGTTAACCTGTATGGTCAGTAGGAATTTGCTGGGGCAAGAGGTTGTGCTGAGCCTGGGTCATACGAGGCTTCAGGCTGAAATATTAAGTGGCTTCTTTATAAATGTGACAGTGGCTGTGGCCCTTAAAACTCACAGAGGCTGCCATACACATCCAGAAAGCTTTGTTGAGTTTATTCCCCTTTGAAGTCCTGGCGAAAATATTCAGCTATTAGGTGGTACTACATGATTTGTAAATTTGGTTTAGACAATATTAGTGTTAAAATTTTCTTAAATGTTTCAGGTACTGATACAATGATAATTACAGCTTATGAACCATGTTGAAATGAAGGAGAATATCCTAGCAAATATTAATTAAATCAACAAAGAGACTGGGTGATACCAGTGCTCCAAAGGCTGTTCCTGAGCTAAAGAAAAATGTAGACAGTGCTCTTAATTTGGGAAGAACAGGTTAAATGTGTTTTCTGAGTTTGAGTTCCCGTAGATAGGTCCATACTGGCTTCCAGTGTATTTGATTAGGTTTTTCTTTAGGTAGGAAAGTTACATGGATGGAAAGTTGGGTAGTAAAATAAGAGACTCTTAAGGTCTATATTATTTTAATCCTGCTATCACAGTGTTGATGTCAGGACAGCTTCTCTCAGCAGCAGCTCCATCAGTCATGAAGTGCTTCTTCCATGATGACTTCTGGTTTTTATATAGTTCGGTAAATACCTTTCTGTGGCTACTTTTTGCTTTTGAGATGAGTTTATTGTATATTGTCAGCATCCTTGATTACATGTATCTTTTTCATGTGTAACGTTTTTCACCGATGCCTTCACTTCCACTTGCTTATATGGATGGATTTAACAATTTATAAGTTTATTTATTTATTTAGTACTGGGTGTTGAATTTACTGGGATGATTTTGTATTCCAAGATTTTGTGAAATGCACCACATATGCTCCATAAATGGAGCATATTGCCTTCATAAAAGTAAATTTTGGGCTTTTCCCTCTATTGCTGGTGAACTGAAGAAGTAGTAATAAGATACTGCTTTTTTGTTTATCATATTTCTGAATGGATGGGTTTTCTCTGAAGTCCATGTGCGAGTTTTGGACTGGCCCAAAGAGAATGCAGATGCAGGCAGTTTATCTGTTAACTGTCATGATGGTGTGCTAATCTGAAATGGTGAGAAAAGTGTGAGTGGGGATTTTTATGTTTTGCAAAATTTTGAGAATATATTATTAGAATTTGGCTAAATTAAAGTTACAGTAGAACTTTCTCACTTTGCTGAGTGGAAGATCTGTTGCAGCTTCTGATCGAAAAAGATTAGTAATAAAGTTCAGCTACATTTACAGAAATGTAAAATAATCTAAGCTAGCAACAAACGTGGAATCAGCAAGCTTTTGACCCAGCCTGTATCTGTCTGTCCTAAAAAATTGTATAGGATTTGTGTTAGTTGTATTTCAGTTTTCCAGTGTAGGATGCTTATAGTATAATAGTAAATAGTATACAACTTATCTGAAGAGGGAAGTACCAAATGTTGCTGAGTGAACAGTGAGGAAATAAAACCACTAGAAAGAGCATAATGCCTGTTTATAATGTTGTGAAAGCTCAGCTTCATTTAAATCATTGTGGTGGTTTGACCCTGGCTGGAGGCCAGACTCCCACCAGAATTTATCTATCACTCCTCTCTTAGCTGGACAGGGGAGAAAATACATGTTGAGAGGCTTTGGAGTTGAGATAAGGACAGGGAGAGATCATTCTGCAATTAAGTGTCATGGGCAAAACAGACTCAACACAGAAGAAAGGCAAGAAAACTCTCTAATTTATTACACACCACACACAGAGAAACCAGAGTCAGATAATGAGAAGTACAAACAGCTCCTAAAACACCACCACCAACCCCCCCCGCTTCTTTGCAGACTTCATTCAGGATTTCACCTCCCCAGGATGGCACATGGAGGGAAAGGAGGGGAGGAAATAGGGAATGGAGGCTTCAGTCTTCGGTCAGTTCCTCGTGAGTTATT
>VXBZ01012712.1:620202-689558 GCA_013399135.1 Heliornis fulica | reverse complement strand
CTCTGTCTCTCTGTCTCTCTGTCTCTCTCTCTCTCTCTCTCTCATCTCTGTCCATGGGCTGCAGGTGCTGCTAGGGTCTTGTTCCAGTGTAGGTCACAGATTCTTCCCTATTCCTCCACCTGCTCCATGGTGGACTCCTGCCTGGTCCAGGTGCCTCTCCATGGGCTGAAAGTGGGGTCTCTTCATCCTCCACAGGCTGTGGGGGGACATCCACCCCACCATGCTATTCTCCATGGACTGCAGCGTGTCTTCTCTCAGCACCTTCTCCTCCCCCTCTTCACTGACCTTGGTGTCTGCGAAGTTTTTCACATCTTCTCACTATCTTCTCTGGTGGCAAAAATGCAGTTGTTTGGATTTTTTTCTCTCTAAAATGTGATTCTCAGAGGTGCTGTGGCCGGCGCTGATTGGCCCGGCCGGCCTTGTCAGTAACAGGGTTTGGGAGTTTGGCCTTGGGAGCACAGCTGGGATTTACTGTGTTGGACCCTTAAGAAGCTTTTAGCTGCTTCTTAAGCAGCTAACAAACCCACCACATACATTTCTGATACTTTGTGGTTTACAGGTGCACATGTTTGAATATATCCTCTCTCCATGTTTATTCAATATTTGTGTACATGCAAAGAAAACCTGTAGTGAATATATATAAATCATGCTTGTCCAGACCTCCCTGTAAATAATGGGTTTTTTTTTTAATGACCAGATGGGTTCTGTTGTTAAATATTGGCTATAGAAGTGCTATTTTAATGCCGTGCAAAAGAGATGTCTTGAAAGGTTCTACAGCTTAGTGATGAGGGCGGTTGATTTTGTTGCTGGCCAGGAAAGGGGTGAAACCAACACACATAAATTTCAAGTTGGCAAGGAATTCCTTGTAATTGGCAAAGTAGTTCAAATACATAAAATTGTATGATTATAAAATGTCATTATACTGCTGGTAGGCAGCTGTGCAGGAAGAGATGTGCAAAATACCTCCAGTCAGTCTTTGTTTAGTAAAATATTTTAATGAGAAACAATGAGCTATAAGGATGGGGAACTTTTTACTGATATTTGAACTGTAATGTTAGAATTTTTTATCAATTTGATTCTTGGGATTTGTTGTTTGTTGAAAGTGATTCAAGATGAACTCACAGCTTTGGAGGCGCAAATTGCCACCAACTGCAGAAGGCTTGGCTGTTATGTACTGTTACAGCTTTTTCTTTAGAATTGATTTGAGCACAGCCATAAATCTACTCCAGCACATGCTTTGCTGGACACATCAAAGCAGTAACTGCAATTTTTCACTTCTCTGTTGAAATACCTAGGTTTTTTGAAAGTTAAGAATTTTTTCTATGCTGTTCAGAGAATTTTTCTTATAAAATTATAGTTGTCTTTGTGATGAGTTCTTCTCACTATCAGTTTGAAATGTCTCCATTTGAAGTTTTATGCGTCTTTGCAAGAAAAGGTATACCACAGTGTTCTTCATATTCTGAATAATTTCAGTTGCTACAATTTTCATTACACCCCCTGACAAAATCCTGAATTATTGAACAAGGAATGTTTGCAGAGATCCTGCCATTTTTTCCAGTATAGCATATTAGGGTATGGAGAAGCAAGTTTCTTTGTGCTTCCTTACACTTTTTTTCTGCTTTGAAAGCTATTGTGCTACTGCAGATCTGACAGACCTGTAGTAGCTGCTAAAAATTCCTTTAAGACTTTTAAGTTTTGTAGAATTCTGTTACCACGTCATTTATCTGAGGGAAGAGAAAAAAAAAGAAAAAAGAAAAACAGGAAAAGTTAAAGAAGTCAGGTGTATATGAGATCCAAACACAGATGAGGACTCTTTTCATTTAATTACCTGTGAAGCTGGACTTGTCATCCTTGTCTGAACTCTCAAACTTCCATGAAAGGAAACAATGGTAGAAAGGTCATGGATGGCTGTTACTAGGATTTCTTGGGGACTGGGTTGGAATATAGGTTATTCAAATCTCTGAAGAGCAGCACAAGAGAATAATGACAAAATTGAAGCTCTTTTCCTGTCCACACCTTTATAGTATGGTGATTTGATAGAGGGTACCTTGTCAGATTCAGTGGTTTGAAGATAATATGTAAGGGAGCTGATCTAGAATCGCTGAAGAGTTTGTCATTCCTTCTAACATTGATCTTCCTTCGAAGCTGCATATCTCAAGCTGTGGGGTTGTTGCCCTCAGGGATGAAGCATATAAGAGCAAAAAGAGATTCCTTTCTCGATACTATAATGAAACTTTGAAATGTATTAGCAGAATGAGTTTTTAATTTAGTTTTTGCAAAAAATAGTGAGAAATGAACTTTGGAAGAAGAGGAAAGGAAGGAAAGAAAAACAAATGCAGAAGATTGGGAAGGAATGATGTAAGTAAATTTTTGTGGGTTTTTTAAAAAGTTGGTTTTTTAATGAAGGAAGCTGTCTGAGTGAAGGAAGAAGAGCCAAACTAATTTACCATTCTCATCTTAAATTATTTTTGGGAGGCAGTTTTTAGGAGTCTTCTGAAGAAATGTGCGACTACAGTTGATTTGTAAAGATGGTACATCATGCTGCTTCAGCACAAGGAAGGTTGCTGTCGTACCTCACAGAATATGGATGTAAAACCTTTCCATCTGAAAATGCATCTGTTTTGCATAGATGATTGTGTAAGCTGTCCCTTTCCTCTTTTTGTTTAATAAATGTTCTTCAGCATATATCTGAAATATGGTCTTGAGTTCTAAAACTATCATTGACTTCTCTGTCTGAAACATACTCTCTGGTTCACTGTAATTAGGAATTAAGCTTTTATCTTATTGTATCTCATTGCTTTTGTTCTATTTCAGACCCACCAGATAGAAGAACTGGGTCAATTTCATAATTGAGTGTTTGGGTTTAATTTTTACACTGTCAGTTGCAGTTCACCAGGTCTGACCAACAGCAGTAAATTTTGTTGCAGTCCCTGCTTTCAGAATAATTTGGGGGAATTTTTTTTAATTTTTTTTTTGGCAATAGAATTACTTGATGATACCTGTAAAATACTCATATTGCTAGGATAGGCAGAAGAGCCTAAAAGAGCTAGGTAGAACCTACTTTCAAGTCATGGAGATGTTTACTGTTTATATTTTTTTAAAAAAACTTACCGACAGCCTCAGAATTTAGCAAGAGTAGGCATTTTGCTGTCAAGTCTCTCAAGATTTCTCACACTTGAACATGGAAGTGGGAAGACTTACTGCATTTATGGATAGGCCTTTGATAACTTCATGATTGGGTGGAGTGTTGGAGGAAAGAATAAAATTGTGAACCTGTAAACTCAGAAAGCCTTAATATAATGTTCGTACAAAACGGTTAATAATGCACTTACAGAAAGAAAAACTGCATAAACTTGCACTGGCACATGTAGCCATCTGTTAGAGCAGGAGGCTGATATGGGAAGGGGATTGAAAATATTTTTTTAATCTTTATTTTTAAATGTTGTTCATATGGTTACAGAGGAGGCTAGACAACAGATACAAATGGGTAGCTAAGTAAAAAGAGTAGAGAAACCACCTGCCACAATTTCATGGAAGACTGTTTTGTGTTCAGACACTTTCGCCACCACTCTGCTGGTTACCAAGGAGTTGTTGGCTCATGCCCGGTGCTGGAAGCCACCTCTCCCACATCAACACCTCTGGTGATCCTCTCCACTCTCCTCCCACTTGGTTTACTGGAGGAGCAACCCTCCTGCTTTCAGATGCAGCAAGTCTAGAAGCAGTTTAATGGAAGCGCAGGAAAAGCTTCAGTGCCGTGTTATATACCACTGTGTGACAAGCAAAGGGAAGACTTTATTTGCTAGGCTTTAATACTAGCACAGTTGTATTTTGTGACATAAGTACAGAAATAGAGCTCTGTTGAGTTTCTGTCTCTTTTCATGTACGTTACACACTGTCTGAACTTCTTCATGACCTTCAGCTGAGACTCTGTCCTTAGGTGACTCCTCCTGATGGCTGTTGTTGCAGAACAGGATTTTGTTTTGAGGTCATATGTAGGCTTTTATTTGCCTGAAGTCTGTGCAAGTTCTCTTCAAAATCAGACATTTTATCCCTGTGAGGAAACATAAATTTTAACGGACTGAAAACTCATTTTTCTGAACTTAAACTGCACTGTGAACAGGAAAAAAGTATTAATTTTAGAAGTGTGCAGCTCCATCTTCCCATGTTCAAGTGGCATATAATGATGTGCAGTAATTCCTGACTCCCAGGATTTTGATGGATTCTGTAATTATGTTAATGTTTAGGTAATACTTTAGCAGAATACATTTGTACTATTCTGCAGGTTTGATGTGGCAAGGGGAAGAGGAAAGAGTTGTGTAAGCAGTGCCCTTAATAACTTCCAACATAAAACTTTATTTTCTTTGATTCAGCTCTTCAAACTTCTTTTCAGAATTGTGTGATCTTGGGATTCCTACTCCAGGTCTGATCAGTTGGCCTTCCTGTGAGAGCGACTTGTTTCTCACTTGGGAGTTCAGCACAGGCATTTAATCTGCTCATGCAGTTCAGCGTTTCAGACAAACACAGGGAATTAATGTCAGAGCTTCCAGTTCAAAAATTCTTCCATCTGGCACTTCAGTGACCTTTTTATATTTGCTTTCTTCCATATGACAAAGACAGTTGTTTAATATCAGCTTCAACTTCAGAAATAAACCAGCCATTTTTGGGGAGGGTTCCTTTGAAGGCTGTGGGAGATGTAGGTCTGTGCTGGGTACAGCAAGGAGCAGACCATATCCCCTGATACCATTTTCAGCCCCTGAGCGCTGTTTTGAGTTGCATTTGCTAGTTCACAGCTAGTAATCTCCGTACCCATATAAAGTTAAACAAATAGTACCTCAGAATAGGAGTGATAGTTCTGGGACAGAGTTGAGCTGTTACCCCCGGAGGTTACTTGAAAGAAGCAGACCATCAGGGCAGGAAATTAAACGCCTATTTTGCAGTCATTTTTTCCTCCCATCTTCCTTCATTGTGTGACCCTTACTCTGTCTCTTGTCCTTTTTATTAACCACCCCCCCCTTATTTTTATATCTTGCGCAAGTTCTCGCGCTGCTTTTTTTTAGCTGTGCCCATCAGATGTTCGAACCGAAGAGCTGGTGCCAGTGATTGCAGGGAAAGGCGAGCATTGAAGGACCTCTTTCAAATTTGGGCCTGATTGTGCTGGTAGTTCCAGTACAAACTTGCTGGTGATGTCATAAAACATTACATGCTCTACTTCCCCTTTCGCAGTTTTATTCGCTCTCTTATCTCATCGCTTGTTCTTCCTTGATCTTTAACCATATTGTAGCTTTCTCACCAGTTGAACTCTCTTCTAGACCTGCCTGTTGGTGCAGCAGCCTCCTCTGACCCTCTCTTCTCAGGGGGGATGGATAGTCCTATTAGTTTTGCTGAGAAGAAGCAGGCAAGGCCTATGGTTATAATAAGAGACATTCTACTGCTTTGTTCTCCACCAAGATTGTTTTTCCAGATAGTTGCATTTTTATTTTGAACAAAATTGCTTACAGTACTCCAGAACATTCCCAAATTGTGTTTTATAAGTAGCAAATGTCAAATTCCAGTGCTGCCAGAATCTGCAGATGACTTGTATAGTTCTCAATTGCCATGATACCAAAGCACGATGGAAAATAACATGCTTATAAAGGAAAATGAAAACTTGTATCCAGTTAGGATTTATTTTCTTTCAGTGAATGTTAATGCTGGCCTTATGCTCTCAGGAATTCAGCGTTTGGGTTAGTAGTCACTTGGCTATTTAGGATTTTTTTCTCTATACGTGTCAGCTAAATGCAAGTGGTAAGTCTGCTCTCCGTAATAATGAGATTGTTATGCTAACTTCTAGAGGGCTCTGGCTCTCCAGATTATAATCTGTATCTTTATAACGTTTCACTTAAAAAAGACCAAATGCTGTACACAATTAATTAGTGCTCCTAGTTTATCCTTGTGGTAGGGACAGGATCTTTGTTATGAATGGAAATAACAGGATGTGGTATTTACCCACCCAGCCACCTTTTTGAAGGATGTATATACAGTGGCTGATAGACAATAGGAGGTGGGTGGAAAATTTTAATATTTTACTTAAGTCCATAGGTACTGGATGACCACAGTAAACATTCGTAGGATGTTACCTGTAGGAATTAAGTTATACGTGTAGGTATAATGCATCTTCCTGAAAGATATGATGAGCTTCAGAGTGGTATGTCTTTACACTATAAAAAATTGTTAGTTTTTTTTTTTTCTTCTATGTGTTAGGATGTCTGATCTGTCATGGCAGAGTTGGTCTTTGTTACTGAGGGTATCTGTATTCGTAAGAATAAATTCCACCAATAAGAGACAGTCTATCTCTTACTAAATACCCCAACAAGTGATTAATTCAGGAGACATTCATGAGTATTTTAAAATTCATGAACCATAAGGACTATAATTTACCTACGTGTTTTAACTGATCACTCATTCTTGAAATCCTACATTACTTTTATCAGTAAGTGAATGAATCCAGCAACCTTTAATACTAAGAAACCTATTTGTTTGGGATCTATTAATTCTGCTGACAGCAAAAAATTGATAAAAAAAACCCCTTGCATTAAAACTGTATCACGATAACTAAATCTGAGAACTTATTTGCAATTATTGCAATAAATAAATGCCTTTTAAGCAATATTGCTTGAAATTACACTAGTTAATTAAAATAGACATCTTCCTTTAGAAATGGTTCCATGAATAATTATATTAGTTTTTATTTATTTAATAGGGTTTATTATGGACTGTATGCATGAACCAAAAATACACTACTTGTGATTTCAGTCTCTTCAGCATTGCTTCTTTATAGGAAAAATTTGGCTGTTTGCTGATATTATGTCTTGCGATATGATAAATACTCTTACGGTAGGGTGGGAGCTGAGGAAATTCTAGCCCAGTGATCCTTACTGATGTAATGACTAAGTCTGTTTATCCTGGAGCAGCATTGGGATCTTCTTAAATTGATGTTGAGACTGAGGGACAAAAAGACTGTCCAAGCTGTTTTGTTTTCTGTCGTGCATTGTCTTCTGGTTTTGATTAACATCTATGAAAGTTGTGAATGACAATCTAGGTGTGTTTTTCAGTGGTTCTAAGATTAGGAATTTTTAAGTGCCCTGCCTTTAATGATCTGTGCATGTGATAATGGTTCTTTTTCACTTTAAATCAAGCAAGGAGCTCCCTTATGTTTCATGTCTGAAACAAAACACCAAACCTGTCTAAAGTTAGAGGTGGTGGGTGAATCAGCTGGTGACTTTCTTGAGCCTTTACTGTCTGATGGAAATTGGGATGGGAGGGAATGTCTTCTCTAAAAATCCTTACATGACAAAGTTTATAGTGTATTGCCTGTTACACATGTAATCTGTAGTTGTTAAATGTGTTAAGTCAATTGGCCTGTTTTTAAATCCTTCTTCCTATAAAAAGGAGCAACTAACAGTGAAGACCCCATTCCTCTGCTCCCCATAGTTATGAGATCTGCTGGCAGAAATACCTGTGGTTTCACTGCACCGCTTTTAAAAGCCAAATAGCTTCCGAAGTTGTACTTGTGGAAGCTCTGCGTTGAATGTAGTTTGTGGTGGGAGAAATAACCAAATCACATTATTAACCTCTAAAGAGGAAGGAATCACTGAAAGTGTTGACATACCTTGAAGTTTACTTGTATAATGACTTAAAGTACATAAGCAGTGATTAAAACTTTAATGGCTCATGCTGTTTGGTAGACAGAAGTTGCTTTAAATGGGTATCACATTCATACTGAAAGTTCTTGCCTTCTGTTTATTTTGATTGCATTTTATAAAGCCTAATTGTCATCTCGTGTATGACAAACCAGGATCATCTGGTTTTTTTCTACATATGCTGGGGATAAGTACTTGTAATAGTTAAGTTGCCATTGTTCACATCTTTATGTAGCACTGATTTAGATTATGGAGGCATTTACAGCATCTCAGTGAGTGGGCTCTACTGTTTTAAGTACAGCATTACATAGATTTATAGAGCAAGGGCAGGAAGGGGTGATGAATCATGTAGATTGACTTCCTATATGTCATGAGCTCTTACACTTGTTTTAACTTTAACTCTGGTAACTGTGGCTAAAGCAGATATTTAAGAAAATCATATAGTCTTGAGGCTGTGCTGATAAGGGGTAGTTTCCATTATTTTCTGGGTGACTTTTTCATCTTTATTGGAGTTCACAAGATATTTTCTGTGTGTAGGGTTACATAGAGAAAACAGGTGAAACGTTGTAAAAACAAAGGTCCTGTCTTACAGATGGGCAAATGGACTCAGAACGAAATTCTGATTAGCTCACAGTATCACATGGGAGCATCTAAACGTGGCTGAAGATGAACTTGTGTTCTTTGTGACAGATAATATGTTTTAACTGGAAAATGCAAAAAAAAAAGCTGGAAATAAGAGGGAGTGGGCTAGGTTTCTCCTGACTACCACCAGCAAGAAGCTACTGGGTGGTAGACTGGTTTACAAATCTAAAAGCTTCTCATGATAAGTGTTTGTACATATCATTTGAGAGGCTGAAATTTATCACTTTTGTTATGTGATACAAGGGAAAATGAAACTTAAAAGGCTGAATGAGTGTAATAGAAAAATTCAAACTTGAGCAGTTGCTAAAAGTGATCTGGTCATGCTGGTGAAATCTAAGATCATTTCTATGCACAGGAGATCTCTAAATTATGCTATGCATCAGTCTTGCTTAGTGCACTGTTGCTTTTTTGCATGATACATCACTATAGAATAAGTTCTACCATTAGCCAGAACACAGGAGCTGCAGGTCAGTGCACCCGCTGCCCAAAGGCAAGGTTATTGTGGTAGCTTAGTTCTTGTTGGTGGAGGGAAACGTGAAATTATCAGTGAGTTTGTGGCAGCCTTAAGCGGTGTAATTTTGAAGTCACAGACAGTGCTCAGTACTGATGTTTTAGACCTGATCATTTCAGATTTTACAGAGCAGATTTTCAGCATAAAGTTGGACTGGCAGTGACTAAATGTAAATCAATCACGTAAATGTTGTTTGACTTAAGAGTATGGTTGACATATTGTAAGTGTGCGTACTCTTCAACAGCAGCCTGAGCTCATCTCTGTTGGCTTCCCAGTGCACTGTGACTGGTGTTCACTTGGAGAGGATGTTTTATTACTGTTGGGGAACTACTGATTGAGGTGAGAGGGAAATGATGAATAAACCCCCTGGCCAGCTCTGGCAGGAGAAGTGCTGCAGCTGCAGAGCATGCAGAGCAGTGTGGGGAGACGTCTCTGCTTTTGTACTTCTCCACTGGTGATGCTCATGTTCAGCCCATGCATCCCCTGAGGCGTTTGACTTCTGAGCAAGGGGCTGTTTGATGAACGTCCTGGTTTCAGTCATTTGCGAGTTTGAGGTTGGCTATTAGAAGATGATTGTGGGGATTTTTATCCTACTTCAGATTCAGCCAAGTGACTTGAAGGTGAAAGTGTCTCCCTTCAATATCTCATTCCAAACTATGACTGTTTCCAGTAGGGATGGTTGATAGTAACAGGTGTCTTGCACTATTTATTTTTTTAATGCAATGCTTGCTTAGAGCTAGACATGGAGATTTTCCAGTGAAAAAAGAAATGAGAAGCAGCACTCATGGTATTATTAGCTATAGTGTGTTTATAGCTCTGGATTCCAAACATGTTAATCGGCTACAGGTTGCCTTTGCTAATTAAAAATGAAGACAAGTACAGCTTTTGAACCTTTCCTCCCTATTTCCTGCCCCTTTTTTCTAGATCGTAGGATTTCATAAGCTGAGAAATACTTACTGATCTATTTGCATGCGTGTCAGTTAAACGAAATGGCAGCACTGCTATTTTAATACCAATTTTAGTTTACATTCTGTTAAAACATCTTTGTTGGTAGCAAGCATTGTTAGAACATGGATCTGGAGAGGACAGTGGAAAGTATGTGGGTGCATGTCTGAGCATATATGCTGTTTCAGGGAGAAGCCGCCAATTAATTTTACAAGAAGGCTAATTAAAAATTCTTTGTCCAGTAGTTCTTTATCTTTTCTCTCAGAAGTAATAGAACAAAATTACATAATTGACTTAATTTTGGCCTGAGAGGAAGTTACCATTTAGAATGAAGAGGGGCTGTTAAATTAAAAGCCGGTTAAATTTTGGTCTTGGAGAAACAACTTTAATGAGAAGAAATGTGAACCCTTGTAAAGGCCAGTTTGTAAGGCTAGTAATGACCTTCATTAGAGTTGACCTGGTGCATGATCATTTGACCAGATGGCACTGTGCAGGAAATGTACTTTAAATTTTTAATGAATAAGAGAAATCTTTGATCTACTGTTACAGTAGATCAACAAAACCACAAAACATAAAAAACCACGAAGTGTAGTCACCCAGTATTTCTGTGAACAATTAAAATAAGAATAAGAATTTCTCTGGGGAAATGGCAAAGAATAATTGTAGATGTTTATATCAGAGATACTTTGGGTTGGGGGAGGTTGGGGAGTCCTGGTTAAATAGTAATGGTTTGGGTTTTTTTTCTTTTTTTTTTTTCATGCTAACTATTTTATGGCAGCAAGTTTTCAAAAATGCTTACATTCTATGTGGTTGAGTGGAACATTATGCTTCTTTAATTGCATGTGTTTGAACAGCATGGTTGACAGCAAGTTAGCACTGTCTATCCGTTAATACTTACGAATATCATGGAGAAAGCACATTGTAGATGCTTTTATTCACCTTATGGTTTAAGGAGACTCTTGGGTCTGCTTGCATTACACTTCATAGCTTTTCCTTGAAGTCTGAAAGCTAAAATAATTTCTTCCAAAGTAAAAGTCGAGTCTCTTACGGGTGAAAACAGAAGCTGAGGCCTCAAGTACAAACACCCACCAACTGTGTGATTTAAAAAAATATCTTACATGTTAGAATGCATTAAAATTAAAACCATAAACGTACACGACTGGAGTATCTAAGCTTGCTTTTCAGCTCATTTAGTTCTTTTGAACTAGCAATAACGTGTTTTGGTAGCTCAAGCAGCAAGTTGCAGTCTTCGGGGCTTGGCAGAGTCATACTTCATGGGAACAGAGAATTGAACCGTGCCTTAGTGTGCCATTAAGCTGCAGCTTCACGTTGCAGTGCCCGGGAATTGATTTACTGATTTGATTTTTTTCTGAGACGTTTGGTGATAATAATAATAATAACACCACTGTGTAAGCATTATTTAAAAATACAATAATATACAAGTATTGGATCTTTGGCAGGCCAGCACCGAAGTGCACGCACAAGCCACTATCATTTATTTAAGTCTCATCCAATTTTAAACAAATGGAAATCAATACTGGCAGGTATTGGTGGCTCAGTTGGAGAAAGAAGTGAAGTGGCCTTGTTGCAAAGAAGATATTGTAGGAAAGAGCACAAATGCATTAATTTCATCCTTTATTTTTATCTTTCCTTTAGTACACTGGACAAGGAGAGGCTTTATATTGTTATGGCTATGGTGTATGTCCCCTATGCAAAATGCATGTGATGTTTGTGATTTTAATGTAGAAATAGAAGATGAATACTGATGGACACTAATGCCTTCTTGTTGCTGGATAGCTGGATGGATTGACATGGACTTTAAGCCTGTTAAGGTCAACAAATGCTGTTTTTTCCTTTCAGATATGTGTCACAAAGATGTCTACACGGAACTGCCAGGGAATGGATTCAGTGATCAAACCTCTGGATACAATTCCTGAGGACAAAAAAGTCCGGGTTCAGAGGACGCAGAGTAGCTTTGATCCATTTGAGAAGCCAGCTAATCAAGTGAAGAGGGTCCATTCAGAGAACAACGCTTGCATTAACTTCAAAACTTCATCTGCAGGGAAGGAATCACCCAAAGTCAGGCGGCACTCCAGCCCCAGCTCTGTAAGTCCACAGCCCTGAAACTTGTGCGGGTAACAATTGGTGAAATTACTGACACCAGATTAATATTTTCTTGCTTAAGAAGGGATTGATTACTTGGAAACAAAACAAAAAGCTCATGGCTGGTACCAGTATGCGTTGGGGTCTGGCCTGTTGGAGAGCAATGCAAGTGAGAGGGACCTGGGGGTCCTGGCAGATAGTGGGATGACCATGAGCCATCAGTGTGCCCTTGTGGCCAGGAAGGCCACTGGCATCCTGGGATGTATTAGAAGGGGGGTGGCTAGTAGGTCAAGAGAGGTCCTTCTCCCCCTCTACTCTGCTCTGGTGAGACCTCACCTGGAGTATTGCATCCAGTTCTGGGCCCCTCAGTTCCAGAAGGACATACAACTCCTTGAGAGAGTCCAGTGCAGGGCCACCAAGATGATTAAGGAAGTGGAACATCTTCCTTATGAGGACAGGCTGAGGGAGCTGGGTCTCTTCAGCTTGGAGAAGAGGAGGCTGAGGGGTGACTTCATTAACGTTTATAAATATATAAAGGACGAGTGTCAGGAGGATGGAGCCAGGCTCTTCTCAGTGATGGGCAGTGATAGAACAAGGGGAAATGGTTCCAAACTGGAACATAGAAAGTTCCGTGCTAATATAAGGAAAAATATTTTCACTGTGAGGGTGACAGATTACTGGAACAGGCTGCCCAGAGAGGTTGTGGAGTCTCCTCCTCTGGAGACATTCAAGACCATTCTGGATGTTTTCCTCTGTGATCTAGTCTAGATGATCCTGCTCAGTCAGGGGATTTGGACTGGATGATCTTTCGAGGTCGTTCCAACTCCTCACATTCTGTGATTCTGTGACTGCTCTTAAAGATAGTTCCCATATATATTTGTAGTGCTATACATAAAATAGAGCAAGAAAACAAACTTGAAAAATAATGTAGCTTGAAATTCCTCTCAGATATTAGCTTGGTTAACTAATTTTGGTATTTCTAATAATTTTCCTCTCATGATCCTGATAGAGCATTACAGCTGCTACAATATTTATGTTGCAAATTTTGCAGAGGGTTGCTTATTTGGGAAGAGGAATTATTTCCTATGAAGTTTACGAAACCACATTAATTGCCTTTTTTAATATTTAGATTTTAGAGAAGCAAATCCAATTTGACAAATTTTCCTTGCATTTTAAAATTTTCTTTTTAAAATCCAGCAGTAAAATTAGCATTTATTTTCATATCAGAAACTGTGTTTGTGTGAGAAAGAAACAACTGAGAAGAGTGTGCACTGCGCCATCATTATTGTTTTATCCTCAAGTATTTTGAAAGCTACTAGATAAATAAAACATCATATCTTCCATGAATAATGCTCAGAGCAGATTTCCCCCAAAAGACCTTCAAAATTATTGAAAAACTATTTCTGTTACGCTTTTGGAAGAAAAAACCATAATAATGTGACCTTTGAATTGAAGACGATAGATCTTAGAGTGGATGTAACACTTCAAATCTTAGTTGGCGTGAAGTAATTTAAAAGGTTGATTGCCTTTTCTTTTTTCCTTTCTTTTTTGTTTTGCTCTATTTTCTGGACATCTTCTGGCCTCCCTACAGAAGTCTGACTGAATTCTGTCAGACTTCCAAGAAGAAATGGCAGAGATTCATTTTCTGTAGATGAGCTTTGTTTAAACGGTATGAAGGTGATGGGTAGGATGTCATGTCTCCAGGGGACTGTCCTTTTTAGAAAAGGTTACATTTTAAAATGTAACCATCTGTAGCAAAAAGAAATTTGCTTTTTCATCATTTGACTGGCATTATCTAGCTGCTGCCAAAGATGTCCAGATGAGTTTTACCACGAAACTTTTACAGTCATTAAGGATGATGATGTGGTTTGCACTGTGTTTATTTGTGTGTTGCTTGATTTCTGATTGGCACCCTAGCTGACAATGTAAATGACTTTTCATGAAAGTCCTAAGGTGGATGTTTGTGGGGGGGGGCGCGTTGTGGTATTAACTCGCGGCTCATCTCCGCTGCTCTTATCTTGTTCTTCTTAAAAAAATATTGCTAATTGCTGTTAATGCCTTATGTACTTTTTAATGAAAACTGAAGGGTTTGCTTTCCTTGTGAAATTTTGACTTTTGACACAGACTTTCTTTAAACTGTGTTATTGGCATCTTTTTTCCAGAGGGTTTGTACTCCTCTGCATACAATCTCCTATGATCCTAGTATTTTCTTAATGTAAATTGTTAATGATTCCTCTTCTAGCATGCCTATGATTAGAGCCCCAGCTGAACGATTGCTTTGGTTACCAATGGTGACTCACACAGACTTGATGGGGACATCTTGTGTGTTAAAGTAGGTGCAAAGGACTTTCTTGAAATGCAATCCTTGTTTTTCAACTTCCTATAATGCTCCCTGATTTTTATAGCTCTGTTCGTTGAACTCAGGTCTTCCTTGGAGGCACTGTTAAGTCAGTTTTGACTCTTCCTCACAAGGAGTAATCCAAAAAGCACCTGCCAAGGAATGAACTGCGGAATAATGTCAGTGTTCAAGTCAGTGAAGAGGAAAGATCAGAACTTCACAGCAAAAGGTAGTGTTAGCCCTCTGCTCATTACAGGTTACACCTTGCCTTGCCCAGCAGACCTAAGTTCAGATGTCCAAGGCAGAGATATCAAGCCACCTCCCACTTTGCTGAGAGCCTGAAGGCATTTCCTCAGGCAGGAGTTATTCTGAAGCATATTTCATTGAGCATGTGTCTGTGTCATTAGTTGCAGGGATTTGTCATTCTCTGGTTTTGAATTACACTTGAATTGAGGAAGGGTTTTGGGTTTCATTTATGTCTAGTCCTGATGTTGTACAGCAGATGCCCTTGCTACTTCCTCTTCTGCTCTTTATTACTTTTTCTTCCATGTCAGAGCACTGCTACAGATTATCCCTTATTGTATTATAACTTGATTCTCTGGAAATTCATCTACTGTACAGTTTATACCATTCTGAATGGGCATTTCAGTTTCTGTAAATGTTCTTCAGCATGCTGTGCCCTCTGGGACATACTGGCTACAGTTGTGTAGCTGTGGTTTGGTTTTGGCTCTACTTTCTGTAAACTTTATTTTAAGGTACTCTAATAGATGTATGCTGCCTTCAATTTGCATTTTCTACGCTTGGTTAGTAGAGGAACTGAGTTAGAGATGGGTAAGGTTCTTTTTAGTCTCTCCCCTTCCATCTTAAAAGTCCTCTGTAGCCATCAGGTGTGGCAGTGCTGTCTTACAGAAGGTACACGGCTGAGGTTTCCAGTCTCCTTATCACTGTTTCTGCACACGTGGAAGTTCTTTATTTGTCTCAGAAATAACTTTTTTCAAGATATGACCTGATGGACCTTGTTTATAATGCCCTGGGGCATTAGTTTCTGTTTTGATTAGTTTCAGAAGCTTTATCAGCGCTCTGACAGGTATCAGCTTTGGTGTTTGCTGAAGATGGCCAAATAATATTCTGGAAGTGAGATGTTACCCATTTAGTTTTCCATACCTTCAAAATGCTTTGCACCTTGTGATGGGAAAGACGACACACACGCAGGTTTGGGGAAGCCAGAACTCTGTGTTCCTGCCTACAGATTGTCGCTTGGAAAAGAAATCATTTGCTCTTGAACATGAAGTAATTTTCTGCAATTAATGTCACACCTCCTGCAACCCACTAGAAATCCTGTGTTGTTAATTAGTACAGTAGCATACAGACAGAAGTTAGCATGATTTTTTTTTTAAATAATACAAACTTGATTTCTATATGTTACTCTTTCTGCCTGACATTTACATATTCCTTATGTAAAACAGTTACATTACAGTGTCTTCCCCCTTCTTTTAAACATAGTTGTTTTCCTTTGAGTGTAATTTCTAAGATGTTTAAGATGATTGAAATTGAATGTTATTATGGAATGAAATTTCCAGCTGAACAGACTTAATCCTTTCATCACATCAGAAAAATGGATAAATATTCACCTTGGAGGTAGTGAGGTAGGTGTTGGCCTAACTGTTTATTATCTGTCAGCCACTCTTAGAAGAAGGGAACTTGGCTTAGCAAACCTTTACTCTAATCCAGACCAACACAATAGATATATGTATATAAATTATATACATGTAGCTATAGTTGTGTGTACTTATCTGCCTATATTTATTGTTCTAATTATCTTTTCCCTACCAAGGGAAGGAACGTGCTTTTCTCCCAAATTGAAGAAGTAGTTTGAAGTAAAACTACAAAATAAATTGGGCAAAATAAAAACAGCACAACTCAAAACCAAACAGATGCCACTGTTCCCAAAATAACACTGGCTTTGGAAAATAGTTTCACTCGATTTCTCTGAAAGTTTTATTTGAGATCCGTGCTCTTTAGGCACATGGCCTTACTTATTTTTCCAGTGCAAGATGAAGTTTTATTATATTTGGTATACACATTTTATATACTAAAATGGTACTTTTTCACAGTGTTTAAATAGAATATCATGAATTTTATAAGCTAGCTATCTGGTCAGGATTTAGTTACCTATTCCTACGCATTGGTTTGTTCTCCTTGAATGGCTTAAGATCCATGGCAGTTAATTCAAATATCATGCCAAGGTATGTGTACTACCTTTCAGTCACGTTGTAAAAAATAAATTCAGCAAAACACTAGTATTTAAACTCCCATAAATATAAAATACTTATATTAAAAGAAAAATAACACTGGATAAGCAGTGATTTACTGCATTTACTCTGCTTTTCTTGTGAGAGTGACCTCTCTTCTGTTTCTGTAACTTGGGTTAATTTTCAGTGCTTTTATATGCACCTTTTGTTGAAAAAAAGCAGGCAAAATGCATACACCGAAACTATTAACACACTGTAACGCAGTTGCATAAGACACCTAACTTTAGTAGGCACTGAAGTCAGGATTTTGTCAAAAAGTTACGTATCATTTCAGCCTGCCGAAGCTACTGGGGGTGCCATGCTTGTCTGCCTTTCTCTTCAGCTGTATGCAGCCTTTTCCAGTCTTTGGAACATAATTACAATCATAACTGCATCCTTCCTGGTCGATACCTTTTATGGAGGTATGATCATTTCAGAGCTCAGTTGTAGAGAGTGGATTTTTCTTCCCAGGCACAAGAGAAGCTTTAATATTCACTAACCTGGGGGATGCTCTCCAGATGGTAGTTGGTCCAGCTCTTGCACTTTAATAGCCTGGAGAACAGGTAAACAGTTGCTCTTAATTTATGTCTGTATGTTAGAGGGATAGAAATATGTGATCAGATAATGGGAGAGCTGAGTTTGGATTCTTGAATATCTTTGTATTCCTTGAACATTGCCCTAGAAAACAGCCCAACTTGCAAGGTTTAAAAAAAAAAAAAGAGAAAAAAGTGTGATTAAATTGACCTATTATTGTAGGTTGGATACAACCTGAAATTAGTGCAAAACTTACATATGGTTTTGTGAAAGAAGCTTTATCAATGTATTAAAGAAGACAAAATAGAAAAAGGCAAAAAAAAAATTTTAAAAGTATTTAATGTTCTTTTAAATTCAGTCAGTTCCCTTGGCCCTCTACTTTTTCTAGCAATGAATTTCCTTCTTTTGAGGCATATAACAAAACAGATCTTTAGTTTTGATTTTCAATAATCTACAGTGGTACTGTGAACATCATATTTTTCCCTTGAGGAAAGTTTTATATTGAATTTAATATCCTGCAGTTTTGGATTATTTTTTTAAAGGCCTATTTTAAATTTAGGCTCGGGAGTGTGACGGTTAAGTGTGACATTCACAAGCTGTTTTGCAGTTATGAAAAATGCATGAGAACATAACCCACACAGCTTCTATAAGAATAGTCAGGTGATTTTCAGTGTAATTTTCCATTAAAGCTTTCTTTACTACATAGCTTTTGAAAATTTCAAAGAAAGAGAGGTATGCACATGGTAATGTAGTGCAAGGAGTCCTACTTCAAGATGTTGGATTAAATCTGTTATCCCTCCTACATTGAGTACCAATGAAATGGCTACTTGTAATGACCTGGTCAGAAAAGACAGTTTCTTCTTGTTTCTTTTTCTCTCTGTTATTTTTAGTACTCTCCAGTCAGTTTGAAATAGTAGCTGCTTCTATTTCTGTATCCCACATTTTGGCATACTCTTTCTATCCTTGTTACTATGATCTGTATTTCCTTAACCAGAGCGGGAAAAAAATAACGTAATCTTAAAGATACCTCTGTAAGCCATGCTGCTAAAGATGCTCACTCCCCATGCTCAGTGGGGCTCTTAGACTAATCTTACACTGGAAAAAATGTAGGTTAATAGTAAGAAAACTACTGTAATGGAAACTGTTTTCAAGGAAAGTGAAGCATAAAGGCAAGCAAGTAAAATTCATGGTGGGTTTCCTGAAGGGAGGGAAATGCACAGTTCTGTGCTCCAGTTGCCAGTGTTCTCTTGGGGGTAACATGATCCACCCCAACCTGTGCTGACTTTCACAGTGACTTCACACTCTGTTTAATTCTTCAGAGGCATAAGGAACTTTATTTCCTTTTGTCTTAGTAATTCCTTAATCTTTTCCAGTTCTTTGGAAGATTTTTCCCTAGCATGAAAATTCACTTTTCAGTGATTTTTGCAGTGGTTTCAATTTCTTGCTGAGTGGGTTTTTGCTGCCTATTTAATTTTTGCACGTTAAATAGTTTAGTCTTGGTTACACATGCACCTGTTTATTAGCTTTTTTTGTAGCAGATGCAAAGTTCTAACACTGGACAACAAGGTTCCTTACGCCCAAGTAGTCCCACTGATGTTTGGGATATATAAGTCTCTGTGGCCACAGGGAGGAGGTGTCTCTTTGGCTTGTATCCAGCAAATCATGATAAAATTTTTATAGGAAAGATTTGAAGGCTTTAATTAACTAAACAAGAAATTTACATATTAGGTAACTAACCAGTTTCAAACATGGCAAAGATTGTGCTTTCATCACAGTCATGTTATATTGGAATATTTAGTTGACTGAACATGAGCTGGCAGTGTGCCCAGGTGGCTTGTGTCAGGAATAGTGTGTCCAGCAGGGCGAGGGAAGTGATCGAGCCCCTGCAAGTGGCATCGGTGAGGCTGCACCTCATGTATTGTGTTGAGTTTTGGGACACTCACTACAAGACAGACATTGACGTGGTGGAGTGTGTCCAGAGAAGGGCAACAAAGCTGGTAAAGGGTCTAAAGCACAGATCTCAATGAGGAGTGAGTGAAGGAGCTGTGGTTGTTTTTAATTTGGAGGCTGAGGGGAGACCTTACTGCACTCTACAAATCCCTGTAAGATTGAAATCAGGTGAGGTTTGGTCTCTTCTCCCGAGGAACAAGTGGTAATGCTAGAGGAAGTGGCCTCAAGTTGTGTCAGGGAAGTTTGCATTGGATATTAGGAAAAATTTCTTCACCAAAACAGTGGTCAAGCACTGGAACAGGCTCCTCGGGGAAGTGGTTGAGACACAATCACAGAATGTTAGGAGTTGGAACAGGCCTTGAAAGATCATCTAGTCCCTGATGGGGACATGCAGATGTGGTGCTGTGGGACATGGTTTATTGGTGGACTTGGCAGTGTTAGCTTAACAGTTGGACTTGATGATCTTAAAGATCTTTTCCAACCTAAATGATTCTGTGATTCTGTATCAGTCTTTTAGAGGGTTGAAAAGCATCAGGGAAGGGTAAGATGAAAGGAAAATGAATAGCAATAGAAGTATTTTATTGTTGGATCTTTAAAAAGTGACTTTGAACAAACATTTATCAAGATAGGTGTATTCACCTAAAATTAGCACATGGTTTCACTGCATGTGGGGCAAGCAGTGGCTAATGGGTTGGGTTTGTGGACATTTTCTGGTTGTTTCTGGTCTGCTGTTACCCAGCATTGGCTGGCACCAGACAGGTGAGTCAGACTGCGTGTGGGAGGGGGTCAGCATGTCAGCATTGGTGCTGCAGGGCTGATGGGGTGCTGCATGGGATTGCCCCCAAGGACAGGAGTTGAAACTGGCACCTCCTCACTTCCATCAGGAGTGAGCTCTCTTCCCTGTCCCCACAATGTGAGCTTTTAGCACTTTGCCCATTCTTGGTGAGATTGTACCAGCTACCAGGAGGAGAATGAGTCAAGAGGCATGACCTTAAATCTGTGCTTCTGGCAGCTGGAGTGTGGAGAAATGAGCTTGAGGTTGCAGGAATAATTACTGTTGATGATTTACTGTGTGGTAATGGATTAAAGGCATCCTGTTTCCTATCAAGATCTTAAGGCATTACAAGTTGTTGTGACCTTTATATTATGGTTTCCAGTGGTATAAAATAAAAGTAAATCTCAGTGTGAAAATAAGAATGGATGTGAAACACATGTATAAACCTTGTCCTTTTACTTCCTCACTACAAGGAAGCAAACAGTGAACTATTTATTCACGATTAACTAGGGCAGCATTTCCACTCCAAACAAAGCTACTCGCTGTGTGTTCCCTGCAGCCTGCAATTTGGGAAATACTTTCCTATCCCTCTTCATTATATGGGAGACACAATATCTAAACACTTTTTTAACTGTAGTTTTGTAATTGAATACTTAAATTGGGTACTTAAATGAGAAGGCTACTTGTATTAATAATTTAGTCACTTCTATTAATAACATCTGTATTAAAACTGATTAAAAAAATAATTAACTTCTAACCAGGCAGAATGTGGTTTCTAAGCATGAATTGGGAACTGAGAATATTACTGCCTTTTCTATAACGAAGTGCTCCAAAGAATATAACAGGAAGAAGGTCTGAGATTTTCCATATGAGAAATTTTCCTCAGTCTATTATTATTTAGGCATCGAATAGCAAAATAATAGGTTGTTCTGTATATTGGAGAGAGATGAAAGGGCTCCATTTTGCAAACATACATGTGTATATCCTGATACCAAGTAACAGAAAGCAGGGTTGTTAGTCTCAAGAAGATATTGATAAACCAGTCTGTAGAATTTTGGCTTAGGACAAATGTAGAATAGTTCTGTGAAGTGAATTCTTGTATTTCTGATGGTTAATTTGATGATATAGTGGAGAGGTGTGAGGTGCTAAGTTATCTTACCTGAGATATTCTTGTCTCTTTAAATATCTGTACTTTACACTCAGTTGATTTTGACCATGGTTTTAAATTAGGATTTTAGAGAGATATGTGTCATGTACTGTAATTTCCTTTAAAAAAAAAAAAAAGAAACTTGAATACTTTTTGTAAATCAGATGTAAGATCCTAAATGTGAGCCTAGACGCTGTGCAGCTGCATGTGACATTAGTGTCCCACTTGAATTCAACCCTGAACATGCTGGATTTGCTTGACTGCTTTTCTTTGTAGGGTTATAACCAGAGTACTAACAAGTCAGTCCCTGTGTGTGATTTGAGGATTGGTGTTGATCCTCCAAAGTTTCTGCTCTATTCGCTTGTGCTCAGTTTAGGTACCGGACATCTGAGCACCACAGTCTAAAATCTATATAGAGATCGCTGAGGGCAACTGCAGGTCAGTTTGGTGCAGTGCCCTTCTGGTCTTGGATAAATAAAAAGCCCTTTCCTTCCATACAAATGGAAAATGGGGAAATTGGGGAAAACAAGTTTCACTTAAAAAAACTCAAACATTTTCCCAAGAACATTATTAGAAGGTGTTCATGTCAGGTGAATTTCTGGGTTTGCAGCCTTGTGGTGTCCTGTTAGGACTGTGTAAAAGCAGGGGTGGGTATCAGTCTGTCACAAAGACCAGCTGAGCTAAATGGCCCTTTCAGCAAGAATCACTGTGTAGTCTGATTCAGTTAGAGAGCTCTCAGGCTATAGATATTAAGGTTACGGGATTTTATTCAGTTATGCTGCATGTACATGCCATTAAAAGTATGGTGTGATTATATCCATAGTCTGAAGATTGTAAACATAGTTTAGAATCAAGATAATCTTACAAAAGAGATGCTTTCCTGTAGCATTTTGGTCAGTATCTGAACAATGGTTGATGTACTGGGACATGGAGCAATGTTTTTGGTTGGTCTAAAAAAAAAAAATTAAATGTAAAAAAAGTAATAAAATTATTCAGCTCTTTTAGTATGATTGTGCAAAGCAGATTAAGGCTGTTGCTTAAATCTCTTAACAAAACAGCTTAGTTGTTAATGGTCTTTTTCCCTGTATGAATTGATACGTGTGAAAAATAAAACAGATGCCTATTTGATAAAGAACAAAATCTTATTGATAGTTCCAGTGATGGGAAGTGTAAGGTTGATATCAGCAACCGCCATCTGGGATGTTTTGAGTATGTTTTGAGTAGCATGTTACATTGTTTCATTAGTTCTGCTATTAATTATTATTTTTTTATTGTTGGCTGTTGGAAACATCCAGGTCTATGAGTTTTGATAATGAAAAAAGGCCTAATCAAAGCAGTTTATGTTGTGAGTGCAATACATGCTGAAAGGTCATCTTTTCTCGTTTTGTCTAGCCTACAAGCCCCAAGTTTGGAAAAGCAGACTCGTATGAAAAACTGGAAAAACTAGGGGAAGGATCCTATGCTACAGTGTACAAAGGGAAAAGCAAGTAAGTGGCCGTTTTTTTTTCATTTAATTTTGTGTTTAACAAAAATAAGCAAATATTATTAATTGATGTCGCAGCACTTTTACATAGTTCCCTATTGCAAAGTGCTAGTGACTGCCTGGTGCGCTAGAGAAAGAGGCTGAGACCATATTACATAGGTAACGTATAACCTTTGTGTCGGAACAAGATGAGATCCCATCTTGTTAATCTCATGTTTTGTTTGTACTTCAATGTTGTGCTACTTTCTCAATTTCCATACCAAATGATTTTTTAGGTGTAAAAACACCATATACTGTCAAGTAGATTTTTCTTGTGTTCTGAGATCAATGCTGAATGTATCCAATAAGTTGTTAGTCTTTTGTTTGTCATTATTAAAAACCTTGAATAAAATAACATGAGGGGAATTAATTGAAATTTGGGCTACTGTTTATTGTTTGTTTACAAGAGTTTATTTACAGTCGTTGCAACTCCAGCTCAAAATAATCTATTGCTTTTGTGTCAGCCACTTTAATGTTATTTGTTGCAACTCTTTTATCCACAATGCCTTAAATGCTTCTATATTGTATAAAATAACTTGGTAAACACACTTAATATATACTGCTTGAGCTAGTCCTTTGGTTGAATTATCTTTTGTCTAGCAGTGTCTTGTGCTATTTCATATATTTATTAAGTTTTTGTAATCAAATCTTTAATAACAATAAAGAGGATCTGAGAGAGGGATTTGATACTTGTGATATCTTAATTTAAAAACTTTGTCAAGTGAATGATAGATGAGGCATATCTACCATTCTCAGCAGAGAGAACATCATGACAGTCATGGGACAGAATAACTACTGAAATAAGGAAATACGTGTTAACATTTCCAGGGTCATTAAGTAGGTAGGTACTGAAATATTGAGTATTCAGGATAAATCAGAATGAGGATTTTGTTCATCCCTCAGTAGCTTTGCGATTGATGAGTATGACAGTTGCTATGAATAAAAACATGTACTAAATGTAGAGGTATTTACACTTCTGCCATGACAGAGCATGCATTGCCATGCCCTGTCAACTGTCTTCGAGAAAACTTACTACATTGTATTGTTCAGTTATGCATCACCATTAAGTTCCACATATTATACACTTGTAAGCTTTTTATTGGGGTCTATGTAATACGAGAAAATGGTACAGATTTCAGCTTGTGCTTTATTGCTAAAACCCTTTAGTAAAATCATAAGAGTGGGTCTGCTGGTGATAGTTATCCAATATGCCTTGGCTTTCAATAGGATTGAACTAAGGCAACAGGGTTTATAGACACTCTCTCAATCAGTGGAACAGGCTGAAAGTTAAAAGCAAAGCACTTCCCTGAAGCTATTTCATTCAGTGGTGATTTGTGGACTTGTTATGAAACACAGATTGTTTAAAAATATTCATTTGTTTTAGTAAAGCTGACTGCAGATGTGTACGAAATACTTCAGTTATTTTAGTGGTTTTTTTTTTTTTAATAAATAATAAATTGAAATTACTGGTGCCTCTGCATTCTCCATTATAAATAGCAAGCTCTGGATGAATAGTGTGAATTATAGCAACTATGTATAACTTTAATCTCCTGTTTTGAAACATCTTTTGCAAGGTCTTCAAAATGTGTTTTGAAAAAAGCATGTGTAACTAGAGGATAAGAATATATACACAGAGAGTATTCCTGATGTTATAATAATATTCCTTCACCTGCTTAATTCTGTTTGTTTTTGTTTTTTTTTTAATCCTCCTGATTAACTCTCATATTACACAGCACCATCCAGATCCAAAACCTCCAGTCTAGACTTCTGCTTTTGAACTAGAGAAATAGTTGAATTGCTTCACAGCAGGCACAGGTTTTACTTTGTGATCAGGGGACACACTACAGAGACTACTACTACTACTATCTGCTCTTTCAGAAGGAGATGTTGGTTGAGGTGATGTACCACTTTTACGTATTCTGTTCCCTGGAGAAATTGAGGAATCTCTGACCTAGGTGATATCCCCAAAGAAGAAAAAGCATCGCTGCTATGATGTATTCTTGGGGATGATAGCTGGACAAAGGAGGCAAATGGATGGGCCAACATTGGCTCCAGCCATTCCATGACAGGCTAACTTTGTTGATGATTTTCTGGAAGATTGGCTTTGACTCTTTATAGCTTTATCTGAAGTGATACAGGAATGGACACAGAAATTTTTTTCTGGCACCTGATCTAAGTATGTAGGGATGAGTCTGACACGTGTCACTGCGTTCCCCTGGCTCAGTGAGAAGAAAAATGAGAAAAAAAGGTCAAAAGAGGTCTGTTTGTTTTGGCATGGGCTCTGTTTGACTGCTGAAGGATTAAACCTTCGTGGCACACTGTGGGACACTGACACAAAATGTATTTGTGAAAGCTGGTAGTGCTTGCACAACAAGAGCATTTTGGTCAAAATGTTTGAGAACCCCTAATTCCCAACCAAATCTAATGCTTGGCTTTCTTCTAATGTTTCTGAGGTCTGTCCTTCACTGTAGTTGAAGATGGAGAATTTAAGATCAGCCTGAGCTGTTTTGAATGGCGCTTTGTATTCAGAATTACTGTGCTTAATATTTGCCACCAGCTGCGTGTTGCAAGTAGTGGGGCTTCGTTTCTCAATGCATTTCCTGAGATATATTTCAGCCTCTTAAATTACTGATCATAATGAATAAAGAATTTGTGACCATAGCTTACTATCTGGAAAAACAGTAAGATGCATACCTACCTCCAAAGACACAAAGTCAGACATTCCTTTCTTAAAATTTCAAGTAATGCATGAAGTAACTTGCTTTTAGGGCAGTCCAGGCCTTCTACAGCATGGAGCAGGATAGGTGGTACCAAGCTCTTGCCTTCCTATCTAACCCATTACTTTTCTGTTTTGAGTATTTGTGATAATATCCCAGGAAAGTGAAATGAAGTAGGCTAATTCCTCTTACTGGATGATGGATTTCTCTTTTTGTAGTCAGATAAAAATGATTCCCTGAGGTAAGGAAGCAACAGAGTGAGCGGAACTGTGTTATTGCGGAAAGTGAAGCAGTATTCTCATAGGCTGGGCTTTTTGTTGCTGTTTTTTATTGGAGAAATAGCCAAGCAGTCGTTTGTTTCTGGCTGCTTGTTGCATCAGTAGGCAAATTTATTTGATTTCACGTGTTGCGCGTCAGGCGTGCATGATGAAACTCATCTTGGCATGTTCATTTTCTACTCTAATTCAGGTTAGATTCTCACGTGTTACTTTGTTGTATGAAATCCCAAGAAGCTGCTGACTGCATGAAATTCAGATCACTTTGAAGTGATTTCAGCCTTTTTTTTTTTTTTAATGTAAGATTTTTGAGAAATAGGCCTAGTAATAACAGTGTAAAAATGGTGCGTGTTCCAGTGACTCTGTGTTTGGATAACACCCTGAACATTTGCTGTACAATAGGTGCAAAGCAATAGGTGCCTTCTGAATTGTGTACTGTTTCATTGTGTAGCTGAGCTGGAGAAGTCCTACATGCATTCCAAGACGTATATCTTCCTGCTGCCTTTGACCGTTGTCCCTCCTGAGTTTGAGTATAAATTTACCTGTATGTACAGCAATGGGATCTGCCTTGATCTGTGGGGCATAAATGTTGATCTGAGTTATGAGAGTCTGGAGAAAAAGCTGGTGACAGCGCAAAGGAGCTGCTGCCAACCAAAGCCCCTTACAAATCAGTGTGGAGGCCTTGTGTGCTCTCACTGGGAACGCTACATATTGCACTTAAGGGAAAAACCTGTGCTTTTGGCAATATTACAAGTTGGCATGATTTCCGTCCTCTCCTCCCACTGTGTTCAATTGCCCTTCAAGGCAAAGAATTAAAAAAGATTACCTCGGTTAAAGCCATGTGATCTGTGACTGCTGCTTTCACAGCATGCATCTATGTTTTGAGAGGAAAGCCAATGGTATCTCCACTGGTTCTGCACCACTGAGATCTTGATCTGCTTCTTGGGTGTGTGTGTGATTTTTTTAGGGTACCTCTACTTTTTTTGTCACCTTTACAAAGTTGCATGTGCTCAAAGTATTGTAAAATTGCCTAGATTTTGTAAAAGAGAGCTCAGAGCTCAATCAACACATTTTTGCCTAACTTCCATACCACAAATTTACATAATTTAAATTTATCCTAATAAAATTCTTGTCCTAATAAATTCTAGTCCCTGTCTTTATTAACTATATGAGAGATCAGCAGAGTACTGAGAAGAGCACAGTAGAAGCTGATGTTGTCAACGTGAGCTCAAAGGCTGAGAGGTGCAGGGATGTCCTTCAGCCAAGGTACCTTTTTCTGTTTCTGTTTGAAATCCGATTTTTTCTTTGTGTTCAAGATGATTCCAACACACACCCAAAAATTACAGTTATTTTTTCAGGTAGCCAGGGCATTTTATGCCCTGGCTACCTGAAAATTCCTGGCTACCTGAAAAATCAAAATCCTCTTTCACAAGAAAGAGGATTTTGATTTTTATATTTATGATGCTGAAACCTTCACTGAGGCTGACAGGACTAATTTGCTCTTGCTTTTTGGTCATTCTCCTAGCTTTATTCCATGCCATGAGAGATGCTGTGTTCATATGCTCCCTGATGTTTCCTGGTGCATTGGTCCAGTTCACAGATAATATTTTCTTCATGTTTTGGATGATTTATTTACAATTATTATTTCAAAATTGCTCTCATTTGTGTTGCCTTAGTGACCGAAACTTTATGAACCTTTTATTTCTTTCAAATTTTCAGAAATACCCTGTCATCTACAAATTAAATTCTCTTAATCTGAGGGTACCAGATAGCTGGGAAAATAATGTATATTCATGGATTATGAAAAAGCACTTTATGATTTCCTACTAGAGCCTCCTGTTGGGTTTTCTTCCTTCTTATTTCCCCCCCTCCTTTTTTCCCCTTTTAAAAATCCTCTAGCATTGTAAATCTTTAATAAAACAAAGGACATTAAGTCCAACTACATGCAAGCATAATAGCTAGGTGTTGAATTGAAATGTCATATGGTGTAAAAAATTTATTAAAATAGTGTAAATACTAACACAAGTTGCTATAAGATGAATGATTTACTGTATTGGTCACTTCAGGAGTTAATTTCTCAGTGGTAAAAAGAAATATTGAGAGATTTTTCCTCAATAATTACATATATAAAGAGAACATTATGTGCTGTGCTTCCACCTGTAGAACAGTTTACAGAGGTCACCTCACGATACCATCTCTCATGGAAGGGGTTGAAACTGAGGAAACAAAAACTATTATATTGCTCACCCAGGACTGCACAGAAGGATGTGGTAGAAAAACTAGTCTAGAGTTGGATACAAGTGCTTAAATTTAGTGGGTAGTAATTTATTGGCACTGACACATATATGAATGATTGGAATGGTATAGCAAACAGTGAAGCAATTTGCTAAATAAATGCCATTATGCACCAGTATATTTCCAAGCTAGTCACAGAACACCATCTCTCTGAAGATCCCCAGTGACTGTTGGTGTGCGGAGTTGTAAGAGGCCAATTTGCTTCGAAGCAGTAGCACTGTGTTTGTCTTCAAATTCTCCTTGTATGAAAATCAGCAGGGCCCAAAGCGATGTGAGGTATATGGAGGAGGACCGGTGCTGCACACTGCTCTCCCTGCTGCTGGTCCCAGGGGTTTTCTCCCAGCAGTCCTGGGTCAAGCACTGCCACTGTGCTTTGATGAGCACGTTAGTTTCAGGTGAATGATGTAGGCTGGGAGGTAGGGATGAGGAAGGTGAAATCTCTGATGCCGTTCACCTGCTCCTGTTCAAGTGAGGGCTGCCACATTGTTTGTCAGTGACTGCCTTGAGTCCTGTGAAAAGTAGGATTTCTGAGTTCCAGTGACAACACTAATTAATAATTTAAGTCCTTCATCTCTCTCAGAACTCTTTGATGTTCTGTTTTTCAGTCCTAATGAGTGTCAACATTATGAAGTATCTTTTATCCCCTTGCTTCTTCTAAAGCAAGGTAATGTTAGGATAGAGGTTAAAAGATGGTGTGAATCCAAAAGAGAAATTGAGGGGCCGTGTTCATCCCTTGAGTATTTGCACCATAGAGTTTTAATGGGACCGTGTATTTTGTGAATGACAAATGTAGGTCCTTTTCAGTAAGAGAAATACAATGTAAACCTTGTTTACACTGAACTATCTTTTATGATAATGATTAAAACAGGTGTTTCCCTCAATGTGGAATTAGTTACTTGTTGGTAGAATAATAACAGGTAACTAAAGCTACAGAGAATTTGCTGCTGTCAGGTTTCTTCAAAGGAAAATTCTGGCAGAGCCTGGTTTCAGTAGGCCACCCTGGTCTGTTCAGGGTGTTTGTGACATTAATATCACTAAGAGCAGATCTAATTAGATATTCTCAGGATTTGATCATCAGACTTTGAGCTTTTTGTGTAAATGAATATTTAACAATTGAGAGTCACTTTTTTTCCATAAGAATTAGTTTCTTCAAATGTCTGTCACACATAAGAGCATTGTCCCAATACTGTCTACTGATTTTTCTTTGTAGAATTGTTCCTAAGCTTAGCACTTACTTGAGGTATGTAGTGAGCCTCAACTCCAACCAGTGTTAGAACTCTGTATTAAATGCACAGATTGAAATCAGAATGGAAGATTTTATGCTAATTAACTATTTTAAATGTGTTCTATTTAATACATATATTGTGTCTACATATAACTGATGAACTTTAGAAAGTAGTGTTATTCTAGTCTTCTCATGTGGCATTGTCAGCATTATCCCCAGCGTAGCCAATTAAGTCATCAGTCACTTGATATTCATCAGTATTATATGCTCTTAATGATGCATTAAAGCATTAAATAATTTCTAATCTCTACTTTCTCATAAATGGTCATTTTAATAAATGTATTTATTTTGGTAATGCTGATAAAGCACAATGACACATTATAACAGCATTTTTTGTAATATCTGGCTCATTTGTATTTTTTATGATTTACAGGCTTTTACTGTGTGCCACATAAAACAATTTGGACTCATTTTTCTTTTGTCTGCATTTCATATCAAATCAGAAATTTATTAGAAGAGATAAACATTAAAATGATAGATTTCCACAAATTGGAAAACTGTCCATCATCTGCTGGTGGTTTGAGCAAAGCAGCTTTGTGCAATTTTTAGAGAGGCTTCAGGATTTCTGTCCCTTATGAGAAGATTTTTAGGGGAGAGAGAGAGAAAGAGCAAGTTAGTTTAGGAAAGAGAATGGCTGTAAGTTAGGAAAAAGAACTCTATAATCATTCTAATACTTAAGAGAAACTAGTGAGGCATTTGACAGGATGGACAGAAGATAAATAAAATCCTTGACCGAGCTAATTGTATTGTTTTGAGAAGCTGTGAAATTGTTTACTTTGGACAGTAAGCAAGAGAGGTGGTTTAATGAATCCCAGATCTTAAAAGGGGCAGCAGCATGTCCTTTTCACAGTCTAAAAGGCTCTCTGCCTGTCAGGTTTTTTGTTTGTATTTGAAAATACTGAAAATACTGAGTACTCTTAGAACATTTTGGAAGACAAATGTGAAGTAATATCTGGGAGGAATTCTGCTAACCTTATCTGATCACCATTGAAGACTGTTCTGATAGCTTGCAGAGGTAGTTTTCTCCAGGTCTTTCTTTTTCAGTGCTGTTTCTAAGGAAATTGCTGCATTATTTTGGCATGTCATCACAAGATTTGGGGCATAATTTTATGACATAGCTGGCTTGATCCCATGGCTCAGTGCTTCTCAAGAGGTGGTCCCAGTCTTTCTTGTATCTTTTTTAGTTGCTTTTGCTTTTAAAGTGTGAAAATGCTTTGATCACTCTTTAAAATATGCATTAGTTCTTTTGGAAGGGCCAGTCTCATGTTTCAGTTCCTTGAGCAGTCTCACTTGTAGGGTCTAGCAGGAATGAGAGCTGATACAAGGCTGCTGCAGGAGTATGTAGCAGGGATTTAGCAGAAGCAAGGCTATATCCTAAGTTACCCCTTAACTCGTCTCTGCAGCAGCATCTAACTTCATCCTCAGATTGCATCAATGGGAGAAGAGTTAAAGGATGTGAATATACACGCCTATCTCTTTTAGTTGGTGGTATTTCGTCATTTCTCACACGTCCAGATTTATGTGTTTCTATTTATAGGAATATGAGCAGAAAAAAATATTTTAATGCCAGGGTAAGAAGGCTGTTTTATTCTGAAAGCTATAGATTGATATGTTGGAGATAAATAATATTAAGGGGGAGAATGAAATCCCAGTGGAACACTACTTAGGTTTAGTTTGATCATTTTGATAGTATTAAGAGTTGCCATGATGTCTATCAAGATGATGACAGGTGCCAGTAGCAAAGTGGCAATGATAAATAAATAGCACAGCCCACCTACTCTGTAATTGCAAGTTTTTCAAAATTAGTTCCATACTATTGCTGTTTGTGTTACTTACTATCTTAATGAATCAATGGAATGTAGAATGTAAATTAAAAAGGGCATAATCTACATGATGCTGCGTGCTCTTTGTCTGTCTCTGGCAAGAGACTCCACTTCCCTGTTTTCTCAGTACCTTCTGAGCAAAATGATCTTGCTTTTCTTATTTAAACTCCTTCTGCACAGTTATTTCACTTATTGTAAAGTAATCAAGTTGTCCAGGTGTCTCATAAGTAATTGATAGGTAGGGTTGAGTATTGGTGAAGGAACTGTAAACTGCACATGTGTATGAAGAGCATGTCTGTCATCAGTCTTTCTACTTCTGCTTTTATTATCGTTTATTCTGCTGTCTGTGCACAACACATGAAGTTACTTGGGGCAAGGATTATCTTTTGAGGATGCCAGAAGTCTTGTTTAAATCTAAACAAAAATATATATTTAAGACAATTGCAAGGAGAAAACCAGATAATCCAGTAGGGTTTAGCTGATAATTATCTTTCAGCAGTGACTAGCAGCCTGAGACTTGAACTGGAGCCCGTCTGAAGTACTGTGAGTAGTTAGAAGGCAATGAGTTTTTTTTATGATAACTGAGGTTTCTTAAGTTGCTCAGAGCCACTACACAATGCTATGTAGCCCTGTATAGGGCTGACTTGGTTCTGGCAATTGTAAAAGAAGAATAATCAGAAGAAACAAGACAGTAGCCATCCTGTCACTGAAGTCATCTAGCTGCAAAAATTAAAAGCCTGAGGGAGAAGATGAATTCAGACATGGTAGGTGTCCCTGTCATCTTCCTTAGAAAAATGAATACCTCTTCTAGGCACAACAGGGAATTGCCTCCGTGACTCTGAGAGTGTGACAGCTCCAATGCCTCCGTGGGCTTTGTGGCTGTAAAGGCTAATTCTGCTTTGACAGAAGTAAAAAAAAAAAAATAACAGCAACAACAGTAATAATAATAGTAATGTATTATGCTATTTTGGTAATCTAGCTTCATCATTGCTTGTCATACCTGGGGAGTCAGTTTCAGACTATGAGCTTCTTCTTGTGGAGGGTGAATGGTAACAATTTTTTAATCTTTCTTTCATTTACTTTTTATAAGATTTATTTTGAATAAACTTGAACCAGCTGGATGAATTTTTTTTTTAAATTTTTTTTTTTGCAAGGCCTTGAACATGATTCATGTACGGTCAGAATTGCCAGAATGACCTAAAGGACATTTCCCACCTGAAACTTTTGTAGTTTTTTGAGTGCCTTAATTATGGGCATGATACAGTGGGAAGGAGGCATCAGTGTAAATACAGATATAATGCATGATTAATTAAAATCACGTGCCGCCTTTGAACAATTTGATCAAACATAAGGACAGATACTTCAAAACTGTATTTTTCAGTGTGATACGTCTTAACAAAGCTTCAGTTTTATGCTGTGATAGAAAGGAAACAGACTGACTCACAGAAAACTGAGATCATTTCTTGGATTGCGTCTGAGTGTGAAAATATAAAGTTGACATTATGGAAGCTATGAAGTGTTTCTTACAGTGCTATAAATGAATCACTGGCATTGACAGGAAGAAATTGAATAAGTACATGATAAGAAACAAGTTCTATAATGAGAAATACTGTTTCTGCTTTAATTTTGGTTTTTATTTCTTCTTCTCCTCCCCTCTTTCCCTTTCAGGGTAAATGGAAAGCTGGTGGCATTGAAGGTGATTAGATTACAAGAAGAGGAAGGAACCCCATTTACTGCTATCAGGGAAGGTATGCACTCATGTTTAATGATTATACATGGGCTTTATTTGGGGGATTTTTTTTTTGTAATTACATTGCACTTTTTATTTCTGTGCTATGCTATAGTAAATATAGCTTGACAATTCAAATTATACGGTGATGCTCTCAGTAGGAAGAAACTTTGGTTCTTCAAAAACAAAGCCACTGGTGTGGGAGTTCTTGTTAAAGAATGCAGCTCTGCCTCTGCTATGGCTCCTGTTAGATTAACTATACAAATGAGTACCTAAGAGCATGTTTGAAGTTGCGCATGAGAAGTCACTCTGGAAGATGAGGGAACTGTGTAAGTTGAAGGTCTTGCCTGCAGGCAGCACCACAGATGAAGGCAGATGTAACTTTTCATATGCTCACAGCATGAAGCAAAGAAAAGTGATTCTTGGTCAAAGGCAATCAGAAGATCAGGGAGCAAAAATACAGGTGTTTTAGAAGCGGCCTGTAGTTTGGAACTAGCTTTTGTGTGGTTACACTTCCCCATGGAGTTTAAACTCTTGAGTGCCTTGGGAGTGACTAGTGTGCTCAGGGGTGCCTGTCATGCTTTCTGCTCTGCTCCTTTGTCCTTCCTTCTCAGCCTCTTGTGGTCCCCAGTGATGGCTGCTTTAGCTGAGCCTGTCAGTTTGATTCCCTCTGCAGAAATTGCTGGATGGGCCTTCTCTGCATGGGCCTTCTCTGGTAGAAAATCTAGAACTAAGCCTTGGGAGAGAAATAATAAAACAGTTTGCACTGACTCAGAGCTGGCTGAGATTGGTAGTGGACTAAAGAGGTGAGAGTATTGTGGCTTTTGAGGGGCCTTTTAAAACTGTGTTGGCTATCTTGGCGTAACTCTGGAGTCGGGATGAGTCAGGGAGATGCCAGAACATCAGCTCTCCCAGGGTCCACAGCATGGCCCTGTGTGGGAGGTGCATGGCCATAAAGGCTGGCACTGTGGCTCCCTCATCCCTTGCTCCCACCTAGTTCCTGCAGCATCTGTACACTTTATGTCTGTCTGTATGATGGAGTTGACTGGGGAAAATAATTCCATGTTTCGTGTGATTGACACCTTGAAGTTAGAAACCTTTAAAGTACTGTGGATTTCCATCCCAAGGTGATGCATTTAAAGGGGTCTCTTCCACAAAAGAGGAAGAACTGTGGGATGGCCAATTTATGGAAGAATTTCAGCAGTTCTTCTGTACTGCTTTGTTTGAGTAATAATTATTGAATGATGTGACACATATATACATAACCATATATATTTTATCTGTGAGCTGTCTGTCCCCACAGCTGTGCCGTGATAACGAGGTGTATGGAGGGTTACATGCACAGCTTTCAATATTTGTAATGCTGAGTTCAAGGCTAACAGTCTGTGTTTCAAATATATTTATTGTTCTCCAGGTTTTTAGTTTATATGGTACTGACTTAATAAGAAAATAGTAAATATGGCTTCCTTCTGCCTTTTTAGTGACACTTAAAAGTTTTTTTAATATGAGCTTGGTCTAGATGAAAGTTCTTAGTGTTATAACTGTCAAATGCAGTATAGTGTGGTTTCCTTCATAAATAGTTTGTTGTGTGAGCTCAGTATAAATAAGTATTCATTAGGAGCAAGAACAGAGATTTTTTGATTTGATTTATTTTAAAAAAAAATTATAAAGGCACACTTGCATGAAAATACTTTTCACATTGTCATCGAGAAGGTTTTCCTTTTAGCCATGACTACAGCACTGTGGTTGAAGCCAGTTAAAATTCTGGATACTTTCATATTAATAGAATGAATTAATTAGTAGAATTAGTAAAGTTGTTAATTAATATGTATTAAGTATGCAGTGTCTCACTGATTTTGATGGCACTATATATATCTGTTGCATTTCTAAGTACTCCCCTAAGCTGGGACTAGATCCAACAAGTGTTAGGCTAATGAGAAGGTTTTTTCTTGGATTTTGCAGACTCTTGGTTAGGTGGGGTCAAACTTGGGTTATAGGTTGATTGGGTTTTTTGATTGGGGGTGGGGTTTATAAATGTAATCCTGTTCCCTATGTAATGGAATTTCATTCAGATCTGTGGGACCTATCAGTAGAAATATATATTTTATGTTTTACAACATGTAGAAGGTTACATGATGTATAAGATAGGAAGGGAACAAACCTGTGTCTAGATTTGCCTTGGCTGTTCTGCTGCTTGTTTTTATTGTCACAAACAAATATTGGGGCCAGAAAAGTAAGAAAGACTTTATTACAAATGTAACTTTCAGAAGGTAATCTCAGTGACCTTGTGCAAGACCCTGCTACAGTTGATAGTAAAGCTACAGTTGTGAACTTCACTAGCAGGACCTGAGGAAGCTGTTGCTTTCATCTTAACAGCATCTAATCAATGTTGGACGTGCTAGGTTCTGCAGTGCAGCCGTGGATCATTTTGGCCACGTAGGTGGGAAAAAATAACTACTTGCATAAGCTCTTGAAGTTATGTGATAAGTTTGAGATGGAAGAACAGTAACAATGGGACACTTTATTAAGCAGATTTTTCTTTATTACCACTGGCAGACTGAAGGCTCTCACCATATAATTTAGATTGGTACAGTTAGAACAAGGACAAATACCACTGAAGATGAGATCAACTTCTAAATTCAGTTATTTGTGGAGTAGTGTTCCTCTAATCAAAAAATGCTTGTATAGTATCATGAGCCAGAGGTCTGCTGGAGGGTGTCTCTTTCCAAAGTCTTTCCTAATGGAGAAACCAGGCAGGTTTCAACTGATCTGAATCAGTTGTTCCAGCTTATTGATGCTTTCATTTAGTGGCATTCACTTTACAGGATGTTTCAGTCTGATTTTAGGTCATTCTGGGATAATGTAATTTACCTTTGAAGAGCCTGATAAAAAGAAAAAATAAAAAAAGAGAAAAAAAATAAAAAAGAGAAATTGTATCTGACTGGATGCATATACTGTAGACGTTTTAAACCTGTGTGGTTTTCTGATCACATATATGTGAGTGGTGCAGGCCACCACATTGCTGTTGTATTCTAAATGTGCTTGCACCTGTGATATCTGAGACGGTATGGGCACTTACACAGTAATTTCTCATTTAAACTGAATTTGGTAGAATAAATTAGCAAATTACTTGTCTGTGTTAGTGTAGTTGTGGTTTATTCTTTTACTGTAACTCTATCAACTATTCAGAGATGTTTCAGCGTCAGACTTGAAGTGTTATTAAATCTACTGCAGCCAGGGGAAAAGTTCACTGACATTAACTTTTATCTCAGATACTTCATTCCCTTAATTTCCTGTAATATCATCTGTCATCTAAGCTAAATACTGAACTGTGTGGTAGATCCTAATTCTGGAAACAGTTTGATTTACAATTTTGTAGTTATCTTGTTTGATTTCTGAGTAATAATATTCCTTGTATACAGTGTGATGAGAATTTTGCTTTTTGCATATATATGTAAACAAACATCCCTTGGTTTTATCTCTGTCTTGCTTATGAAGTTGCTTACTGCATTCCTTTCTTGGGCAGTATAATTAATTCTTCCCAATCCTAATTGTGAAAGTGGTTTTGTATTTGGTTTTCATTTTCCATCCTTGGAGATATCACCACTCCTTTGCTCTGGTTAATTTGTTTTACTATGAGTAATAAAACTCCATAACAGTGTTTTATTATATGGTAACATTTCATTTCCCATAGGCTTAGTTGGTGTCTCAGAGTGCAATCACCGGGCATTATTCCTAGGTATTTTTGTACTTTGCCATTTAAATGCAACTAGGTAACTTATTAGGCAACTTTTAGTTTATTTTTCTCTTTTTGTCAATTTTTATATTTGTATCTTATAATTAATATGTACTTGTACCTGTTTGTGTTTCACATGTAGAGAGACCTGAATGCTTTCAAATCTTTGGTTTGACAGTTGCCCAGATAATAATTTTCCATCTACTCCAGTCTCGAAGGCTGTTACCTTAATGCAGAGTATGGATAACAGTGTGCAAAAATAGCACATAAATGCGTTGGGAGCAGCCAGCTGTCATGTATTACAGAATTAGAAAGAAGAGAGGATTTGCTTGATGAATTTCTTTTACTTTTATTTGTAAAGAGCAGTTCAACATATGTACTGAGTAAGTACAAATTAACAAGTCTCTCATGGGAGATAACTTGAAGTGTTTGAATGCCAGCATGAGCAGGGAGGGAGAGGTGCTTAATTCTTGGCCACAAAGCATCTTTGAAAGTCTTCAAAGTTCCAGACCTCTTCCATCCATGTCTCACTGTGTGGTAGGAGGGAAGAAGTGAAGCACAATCTGAAGACCTTAAAAGGTCTTTAAGAAAGAAATGTGAGTCTGCCTTGATGCCTCCGGCTGGACAGACTTTCTCAGGCTGGGAGTTTTCTAAGGCCTCCCCTTAAGCTGTCAGGCTGGAAGGGATAAATCTTCACAAAAAAAATGTATCTGTGGAAAATTGACATGGAGTAACTGCTAAGAAAAAAGTAGAACAGCGGTTTGCCAAGAGAGAACTCTTACCTAAGTGAATGTGTAATTTATTGCATGGTGCTCCTAATGGGTACACAATGGAAAATGCTGCTTTGTAGTAACACTACTGCAAGTGATGTAAAGCAGCTGTGCTTCTGTATTATCCAAGAGAAATAACACAGTCTGTGCTCCCACCATCTAAGGAGGGGCTACAGAAAATTATATTCTTACAGTAGATAAAGTTTTTGTGACCTTATATTGAATTATTACCTGAGTTATTGCACGTGCTTTCCAGCTCAGTGATTTTTGACTGATATATGGCATAATGATCTTTACAACTTTAAGTCAGCAAATGACCTCATGAGGCACTTATCTGATGACTCAGTTTTAAGCCTCCTATTCATTGTATTAGAGTAGGTCTGGGAGGTTGTACACTGTAGGTCAAGGGCACAGTGAAACACTGTCTGCATATTTTTTTAAAGAATCATTGTTGGTTGATCTACTGGTAGAAGGTAAACAAGAAAATTGAAATGGGATTCCCAGCTTTGTCTGCCAGTAAAGAGTAAATTATTCTTTTGGAAGCTAAGTCACCCCCTTAGAAAAAATAAGCCTCGTCTTCCTTTCCTGAAGGGTACTTAAAATTAATATTATTTTACTTTGGGAAGCTTGACAGCTGCTTTCTTTTGAGTGATAGGAATTTGGAGGACTTTCACATTTCCTTCACAAAGCTCGGTCAAGAAATTTATATTTCCATAACTGAAATGCCTAAAAGCTTCATATGTGTCTGGCTCAACAAGCCTTAGGGAAACTTCAAGAAATTACGTTGAAGATTAAGGAGATGTAACTATTCTGAGCATGCATGTCACATGCGTTACTATAGGGGTTTTATGTTTTTAGACTCTGAGAATACATTCACTCTCCCCAGCAGTGACATTGCTTTGGAGCATTTAAGATTAAAAAAAAAAAGACAGTAGCTTGGCTGTAGCTTGCAGAAGTTTTTCATTGCCTACAGAGTTGGCAAAGCTGGCAACCTTCTGCAGGCTAAATAGCTAGAGCTCAGTTAACTGCAAAGTCCCTGCAAAGCCAGAGCCGCTTGTAGTCATAACAGCTTTGTTTTTCAGTGCTGTTAAAAATAAAACACACAAGCCAAGAACCTCTGGGACACTTTGTGGCTGGATATTTAAGGACAAAAAGTATTCAAAAGTAAATAATCTTGAGAAATTTTAATTTCTCTGTCTGGGCTCTTTCATTTATGGGCATCCTGCAGCCTTACCCAAACTGTATGCTTCCTCTAGATACGAGGTTTCCAAATAAGACTGGTAGGGCATAAAAATTTTCCATTGGAAAAGGATGTTCTTTCTTCTGAAATGAATTCAGCTTTTAAAATTTTCTGAATATTTTGATGTTACTTAGTAAACATGCAGTCATGTTATAGAGAAATGTATATGCATTCTTAATGAACATTAATATTAGGAAAGTTGCCTTTAATTTTTGGAGTTGTTATTACTGAACATTTTTTTTGTATCTGAGATTTTCAGCCATATTTCATTTGTGGTTTCTCCTGCATGTGTGTTTGTGTATGTCTGAGAAAGGCATATTAGATCCTCCATGAAGTGGAGCTTCAAAGCAGCGGGAGCTGTTGTCTACATTCTGTTTTCCCTCCTGCGGTTCTCCCCAGCGCTGACTGGCTGCTAATTTATTATTTTTTTTTCCTGACAGTATTCATTTGCCTTCCTCAGAAAGCAGTTGGACTGACTGGCTGAAACAGGAGAACTGAATTTCTGGTCATCTCGGATGAACGTAGGAGAGCTGAGATCCTCTCACTGCATCTTCCCAGAGATGCAGTGAGAGGAGTTACTGTGATGTTATTTTATCTGGCTTTTCAGTGTGTCCAAATTGCACTGTGCTCCTTGCTTGCTCCTTTTTGGTGGACTAAATGAAGGTTGCTGTCCATGTAGGGTGCTCAGAAATGGTAGAGATTGATAGATCTGTCCTGCTTTTCTTTTATTCCTATTCATAGGCTGAGCATAGCCTTGTCCCCCCTTCTTTTCTTTCTTTTCTTTTTTTGCTTTTTAACCTCTAACAAATTAGTGATTCTCAAAATTATAAAACCTTCAAGAGAGCTAGGACTAGATAAATGCAACATAAATCATGGTGTTTCCCTTTGAAAATCGCGATGTAAATTTTAGACTCTATAATGAACGCCCATCCTGTGGGAAAAGTGTCAGGCTCTTCTAAAAAGTACAAATGAAAATTCCAAATTATCCAGTTTCATAGAGCTAAATCTGTTCCCCAGAATATTCTGTCCTCCTCCCATGCTCTCTCCAATATTTTATCTCTTGCCTGCTGAGACAGTACACGGCTGCATCAATTGAATCTTTGTTCAGTACTTTTGATGTGCAAACTGTGACCTTCTTCTGGCTTTTGTTCTTGGGCACAGTTCAAGCAAGAGAAGAATGGGGTGGCACTTTGAGGATTTTTTTATTTTATTTTTTTAATATCATCATTTTAACATCAGGAACCCTTTCTTCTTCCTTGTTATCAGCTTAATGGTAGACCTTTGAGACTCTGCCCTACTTCCACTGAAAAACTTGTCTGTGCATCTTCAGTATTCACCTGGAAAGTGTTGGGTAAGGGACCATGTGCTAGTTCCAGCGCCAGAAGGTTACAAATCCAGTAGTTCAGGGGCACTGTTGAACCCTTCTCATCAAGGCATTTGCCTGCAGCTTCTTCTGACCTCAGTTTTGGGGCTTTCTAACTTGGCTCTTGGGGCCCTGCTGTGGCCTTCTGCTCTGTGCGGTTTTCTTCTAAAAAAACAACCTTGTTTATT
This sequence comes from Heliornis fulica, assembly GCA_013399135.1. NCBI lineage: Eukaryota > Metazoa > Chordata > Aves > Gruiformes > Heliornithidae > Heliornis > Heliornis fulica. The sequence continues at coordinate 649,700 of VXBZ01012712.1, read as the reverse complement.
CTCTTCCATGTTTTATGCAGGAGCCTGAACTATTGCCTTGCAGATTTTTCTGGTCTGCTGCTATTGCAGTCCCTAATCGTATGATGGGAAGGATAGAAGAAAAGGTGGCAATTACAGAATATAGAGGGTAAAAGTGGGTGTCAATCCTTTCTTCATGCATAACTGTAGCATGTAACTGCAGGTTGGACAGAACTCTTGTTCAGCTGTCATGGCTTCCTGCTTGAGTGGAAGTTGGTGAGGGTCTTTCTGTGATGTAAGCAAATTTTACTTCCTCTTACAGCATATACTACCAACAGAAAATGTAGAGAGTTAAGTTAATCCTGCTACAGATAGCATTAGTTTTCACCCTGTGAACATATCCCAGTTGAAATAGTTGATTGGGTTGGGGATACGCTAACCCAACCTAACCTAAGCTAGTTAATATGAATGGAGATGCTAGCAAGTGATGGCATCTTGACTTACTTAGGGACCCTAAGGAATCCTTCCAAGTGCAAGTACCCTCTATGGCCACCTGGTGACATATAACTTTGATCTCATCTGGTATTAAGACAAAGAAATATCTACTGAACCTAGAAAATTCTTTGGGTTGTTTTTTCCTTTGTTATATCTCCTTCCTTTTGTGAAAGTATAATCTCAGCAGCAGTACCATTTAGCCTTGGGATTAAAATGGAGTCTTTAAATTTGCCCAGAGACAGTTGTCTTTGTCAAGACCTCTGAGTGTTGTGTATTTTTCCATTGCTGTGTCCTGCAAGTACCAGAGGAAGGTGGCAACTCGGGGTTTGAACTGGTTCGGTTACCTTGAGTTTTCTCCTTAATCTTCTCTGCGTGTTAAACTAGTAGGTGACAGTTGTATCTCAGCAGAGCTGCCTTCAACTTTGGGTAAATGCAACATAAGGATGTGAGACGGTTGTCTGTTTTCCTGATGTTAAATCCTTCCCCCTTTAAGGAAGTATATCACTGCATGTGATATACTTCCATGAACCCACACAATCTTTTCCATAGATTGTGTGGGTTCATGTATATGTTGTGTGTGCATATGTCTGTTGTATTTTTGAAAGACTTGGTATGGAAAGCAAATTAACCCTGTCCCCCAAACAACCAAATCCTTTGTGAAGAATCATGTACTGGCTTTGATCAACCTGTCTAATGTCTAATGTCAGTTGGATGTGTATCCACCTCTAGATGAAGATAAAATGCTTCCCATGAAAGGACCATTTTCATCAGGAGTCACATGACACTTCTTGCAACTGACTACAGCCACCATTCATAATAAATACATCATCAGAACAGCTTTGCGTGGTTTTAACATAGAAAGTTCACAAATGAATTACCCTGATTCTCCTGATATGTGTAATTTATTTAGAAATATGTCACGGAACAGCCCTAGTTCTTCAGGCACAAGTGTAACAATGAAGATGTGCACGTACTACCACTGGATCCACAATGGTGCCTTTGTTTTCAATGCTTTTGTCTCCATCCACAGTACACTAATTATGTGGGTTTGGTTAAGGGAAAAATGAAACAAGCGCAAAATAAACCCCAACTAGTTTATTGCAAGTTTGTAACTTCTTTATAAACAGATCTAAAATTAAGCAACATTAGTCCATTTCCCAAGATGCCTTTCGGTATTAATACCTATATAAGTCATTTGTACATGAAAGGGGAAAAGATTATTACGTGTAAATGGTGGTGCCATGCCTTCAGAAGAGGATGCTAGTTGAGAAGACAAGCAGCCTGCAAGAGGATAAGAGCAAAAGAGATTTTGCTCTGCTGCCTTTTATTCCCATCTCTCATGTGGTAACGATTCTGTTCTCCCCTAAATATGTCATCTATTCAGGGAAGTAAAAAATCCCCGTATGGTAAAGTGCTATGTTTGGATCAAAGAACTTTCCTTAGATTTTAAACATGAATCATTTGTGAACTTCAGAATACTTGGGAAATACTTTCAGTAGCCTACATCTTTGCACTTGCAAGAAATATGACAGCAGCCACTGTAGTCAGTGAGAAGCACGTACTGATACCTTCCTCGCAGGAAGAAAAACATCAGTTACAATCAAAACAGTGGAAAAAGTGGTAGCAAATACATCTTATGCTGAAGTTACGTATGTGAAGGGTGAAAAAAATTCTTTCTTTTCCTCCCTTGCTTTTGTTCTCTTTTTCTTCACAGGCAGCTGTGTTGTTTGGTGTAGCTGCTGCTCAATGTTGCAGGCAACACTGGCTGGGTTATGATGTTCCTTCCAGAGGCGCATGGTTCCTGTGCCTCTCTTGGGTTTTTCCATAGGTTGGATGTTGCAAACAGTTAAATTGTTCAGGTTTTGGTGAGAGAGGTGGGAGATCTAGCATTTGGGAATTACATGGAGCTGGACGGGATCTTGTCTTGCAGTATGGGTGGAGTTACTGCTTTCAGATTTTATAATCAGTATGGAGAGTAACATTTCAAAATTAGAAATTGACCATTACTGTCTTCTCTGAAGCAATGAAAATGAATTTCTGCATTATGTTACTTTGGAATGTTCCTCCCGAGTAAGCAATATGAAAAACGAAGCTGGTAACATATCCCATTTTTCTGCTGAGATGAAGGGGAGCTGGATGGTTCAGAAACAGCTAATAGGGTATCATGACCTTCCACTTCCGACCCATTCATTAAAATACAAACCATGACAGTGAAGTCTGAAAGTCGTGACTATGGGATATACGGCTGTGGAATCTGTATCTGTGTATAATTCTGAATTTTTAAGGCCTGCGCTGCTTGTCACAAACTCCCACAGCTTCTCAGCTGGCAGCAGGTTTAGCTGGAGCTAAGTGAAAAGAGAACGAAGAACAAAATGGAGGGAGGAACCCTTGTAAATAAGAATATATCAGCTATGCTGGTCTTGGTGATTTGTATCTGTTCTGATCTAATATAGCTTGTTTGTCTTTCTTGTTTTGTGGCACTTGATTAAGAGTTCCCTTAATCAAAGCAGACATGGTACCAACCAGTTTTCTTTCACTGTTATTTTGGGATGTTAGGAGGGGCTTACTGCAAATAAGGATGCTGTGGATTTTGACTGAAGAAGATGTTCAAATCTTGTGCTATTGATGAGAGCCAGTTTTCAGCATTTAATGTTTTGTTCTGGATCACCTATGAGAGATTCCTACAACCCTTTTGGTGTCTGTGGATAACTTGGGCTGAGACTTGGTCATATGAAGCCCATCTTAGTTGTACAGCTCAGTTACTTATAGTATAAATATCCTTGGGTTTTGTTTAGTTTTAATTAGCACCTGTTTTTCCCTTAGCAGAAGCAGTCAAGAAAGTAAAGAAGGTGGGAGGAATAGTGGTGTACCACCATGCTAGCTTTGCAGACAGGGTGATAGCAGTGCCAGTGGACTGTCTTTCATCCAAAAACATCTCCCTTCCCTCAAACTTGAGGGAAGGGAGATCCTAAAACTTCTCCTAAAACTTGAGAGGAGAAAGTAATTCAAGTTACTGTAATAGGTTAAATACGAATGACTGGAAAAGAAAGAAATCAAAACTCCACTTACAAAGTGAAAAAAAGATGTTAAGCGATGTATTTTGAAGTTTGAGTTTGGAAGCAGCAAAATGACCTGTGTGGTCCAAATTTCACAAGTGAAAAAAATATAATCTTTTCTTACACCTTTTGCCCTGAAATGGCAGGATAGTGCATGTGCACAGACACACACTTACTTTCCCCCTTTTTTCTTTGAAATCCGGAGTGTATTTCTTTGAAATCCAGTGGATTTCTTTGAAATCCAAATTGTAAAGAGCAATCTTGCTCTTTTGTGTGCTGTGAGGGCTCGAAAAACGCGTTTAATGCTGGCAAGAGTGTTCTTATACAAACGTTCACTGTATTGTGTGATGGTTTTATTAAAAAAACAAGAAAACACAACCCCCAAACATTTAGCACATTGAACTATGGACAAGATAAAAGTTTGCTTTTGATGTTTCATCCCTGGTTTTCTCAGCAGAACAGTGCTTGTATTGCTGCTGGTAAGAAACTTCCAGTGCCTGGAAGGGCATCTAACTCCAAGCAAAGCCCGGCATGTCGAAGGCCCATTGACAAAAAGCTGTAAAGAACTTTCACTCTTTTCCAGGTTACTTTATCTCAAAGTAATTGTGATCCTAAAAGATGTTTTTCAATTTGCAATTCCGTGTTTTTCAGAAAGTCTTGGTTATAAAGCTCGGGTGGTTGAAATACTGGCTTTGCATCAAGATTTCTAGCAGCATTAACATTTGAATCACTTGAGGCGCTATTCACATAGCAGAGGACTATTTGCATAATCAAAAGTGCTTTATTTAACATGCCAGTGGAGAAGCTAAGGATTGTAGCTGCAGCTCAGAAACAGAATTCAAGTGATAGGCATTCATGTGTGTCTGTATGTTACTGTCTCTCAGTCTTGCTTGTGCAAATCTTTATAGAGGTAGAAGCAAAGATTTTAGAGCAAGGTATAGTCTTCATTCAAAGCCTGGTTAAACAGGGTTTGCTTAAGTTGTCTGTCTAAGGTTTAGTTGGACTTCCCACTCTACCATACGATGAGGGTTGGGGGCACTTTTACAGCTGGGTTGTTGTGAGGGGATGAATGTCCTTCTAAAAATATTTTCAGTATAAATTTATGAGCTTGAAAATTCCTCTTTCTATTGAAGAGGTCAAACTAAATGAGTATATATCTGTGGATAATGGGTTCAAGACTTTCTTCACACCTTTCAGTCACGTTTCTACCAGTACTCCGAGAAGCTTATGGATTGCATTAATAACCTTCCTATATTGCCATCAGCCCATGCATTCATGTTTTTCATCCATTTTTATTGCTGTGTGAAAATGACACTCTTAACTTCTTAAGAAGTTAAGAGTGTCATTTTCAGATAATTTGTTTCTTTGCACATGAATAACTCTAAGCAACTTCTAACGACAATAGGAAACCTCTGGTCCTTAAAAAAAGCCTCCAGTGTCAGGGGATTTTATTCCTTTCCTTTTTTTTTTTTAATAGAATGAACTTCTGTTGTTGCTGTTAAATCAAATTCTTTAGTGAAATGTATATAATAAAAGTTGTAGTTTCACAAAGAAATTTGGATTATAATTATTGCAAGTTCAGATTATTTGACCTTAAAGATATATGATGTTATCCAGCCTTTTACTTTCTAATATATGTCAACTACTTAAATAAAAAAATCATTGAAGCATAATATGAAAGATCATTAACCTTGTAGAATCATTGACAGAATTATAAATCTACGTCTTTGAGAATTAGGTAAACAAACTTTTAAAAGTTCCTTAAGTGAAATGAGAGCCACACTGTACAAAAGGACTAGGTTTTATTAATAGCCTTTGCTAAAGCCCAACGAACTGCTGGAAGAACACCTGCAGATGACCCACTCCTTCATGGCAGTGACACCACCACAGTTCCTATGATGTGTAACACTCATTGTGTAGCTAAGGTTAAAGATACCTTCAAGATATGGATAACTATCCATAGTTTCTTCTCAAATACATGGTAGTTCAAATTATTTTCATGTAGCTTATCATGGTCACAGAGAACTTTGAGAGAAAAATGTGTTTTACTGCTTCAGACCAGGCTTGTTTATCTTGTCTGTTTGTTCTGAATGTTGTCATATACAAGCATCCTAAACAGCTGGGGGAGGAGGTATTTTGATGGACCTGTTGAAGTCTGTGATCTGTCATCTATGGGATGATGAACCCTAATTAGAAATAAATGAGTAGTGTTTCTGTGCATTCTTCATGGACTGGTCGATCTTCCTCTGTTTGGGAACATTTCTGTTCTATTTTTATAGGGCTGTCGCGCTTTGAAATATTGAGCTGAGGTGGGAATTCACAGAGGATGTTCAGCCTTGTGAGAGTTAGCGCTTTGGCTGCCACTGTTTTAATATGCATATCTGAACCAGAAAGTGCTCTTAGACTTTTGGATGTAATCAGTTCTTGATTTTTAGCCAAAGCTTTCTGGCATGTGTTGGAACAGGGATTGAGTATTCTTCATTTAGTAAGTTCCTTCAGAGATGTGGTTGCTGTTGTAAAGTGTCTGATGTTAGCATACACGTGAACTTACATCAGAATGCTGATGGCAGAAAGAAATTCATTGGAATCCTGGGTACTTGCTTCTCTCCTAATTCCTGTGACCTCTTTCAACTCAAACTGCGTTCCCCTGGCAGAAAAACAACCCACAGAAGTTGGTAGCTTTGTTGAAATCATTGTTTGAGATACTTGGGATGAGGTGATGATGAGCAGACAATCAGTAGTAAGGAGCTCCAAGGGCTTTGTAGTGGTTGAGCTGTGTTTTCCTGCACATTAAGATGTCCTCACTTTAGTTGTAGAGACTAGAAACGTTTGACCATTTGAGGCGGCTCAAAATAGTTACAGATGTGCCTGCCTCAAGAGTTGCTTGGAAAAAGGTTATGTAGAGCAACGTGTATTCCAAAGGCTTTGGGCAGTTCAGAAACTGCTTTAAAGCAACGATGGTTTTGTTATATTCCCAAACCTTGGTCTTATTAGCATACCATTGTTGCTTACACTGGAAGCATTCAAGTTCTGTGCAGTTGCATGGTATCAAGGAGTCTTGTGCCTGTGTAAGATAATTTATTTTTTATTCAGTTGGTAAGACGATAGTGTCTAATCCTTGACCATGCAATGCTGGTACGTTTATAAAGAGATTGCATCCAGTAGCTCCGTGATGTTCAGGTCCCATATTGGCAATGTACTGATACTCTGAGTGATCTTGTCCAGTCTGTGCTTGGTCAAATGAAAATAACAGCTAAAGTTTGATTTCCTCCTCACTCAGTTTTTGTAAATTCAAAGAAACTCATCAGTTAGAATTACTGATATGCATTGATTCAGTCACACAGCCTATTAGTATTTTATTTGCTCTGTTTTTTCTAATTGAAAAGTGGAAGTTATGGAGAAAAAGAGTGATCCAAGAATGGTGTAGTTTCTCTTGATCCTGCTGCTTGCTAAGGTGCCCTATTTGTTTTCTGTTCCATTTCTCCTCAGGGACAAAAACCTTTATGCTTCATGTGTTTGATTAGCAAGTCACTTTTGTGTTCAGCTGTAATAATAAACAACATATTTAGATAGCCTTACTAAAGAATTTTCTTTATCTCAGGGGTCATGTACACTGTAGGATGATGAGCCTGTGCCTGTGCTCTGTGTTTCTGGTTTATTGTCTTGAGAATGTGAATGGCATTCAAGCTCCTTCGTGAAATTGGCTTTTCAGATGGAAAATTTAATTTTGAAAGCGTCAACCACTCACTCCAGAACCCCTTTATTTTCAGCTGTAGGTTTGGTTCTTGGTTGTGGATTGGTTGGTTTTTTTTCCACTCATATTGACAGAGTTAAAAACTTGTATGTGTTACCCATGTGTTTTTCTTTCCTCCTGCTTTCCCTCTAACCTTACTCCCCTTTCTACTGTGTTCTGAAAGTCTGGAAAAAGAAGACTGCCCCAGTGCAACACTAGTGTCCATGCTTGAGCAGTAGTAGGGAGGAGAACTAGAAGAGAAGTAACTTCAAAGTTTGGTGGTTAAGAGCAAATGCTGGTGTGAGGATCTTGGGGAGAGGATTTCCAATACAACAGTAGATCTGGAAAAATGCAAATTACAGAGGCCATTTGAAGCAGCATAAGATATAGAAAGCAGTAATGGGAAGATAAGGGTTGTTGACTTTGGTTTCATCCAGAAATGTATGGGATGGAGATGGAGAGCTTGCTTGGACAGGGCTAGCATTTACCACCTTTTTTGTCATTGGAGGGGTTGAAGAGAGGGTGGAACAGAAATGGAGCAAGGGGCTTGGAGATATGTACGGCCAAGAACAGGCTTGGGATTGTGATTTTGGGGGAACTGTCAAAAAGTTTTGCTGCTGACACTGCCCCATCCATAACTGCTGCTGGATTCCAGACTTCTTGGCTCAAACTTTTCCTGCTTCTGCAAATATCTGAACGTTTTAGTGTGCTCAGGGAGGATGGATTCTCTGGGAGATTTTAGCTGCTAAAGTGAAGCTTTAAAGTACATTTTTTGACTGACTAGATGTAAACTTTGTTAAATTGGACGGATTTTCACAGAAATGGGAAAAAGTACATCCTTGACCTGAAGTGTAACTTTTGAAGACCGCCTTTCAGTGCATGAGATCTGAGAACTATTTGAAGAAAAGGTCACCAACATTAAAGAGCATATTTGTTCTCTAGTTCTCCCTTGGAAAAGTCTGACCTGTTTTGACTGGCATAAACAGTGTTAGACACAAACTGTAAAAGATGGGGACATTTGTCTGAAGTTTGGTGAGGCAATAGGATCCTCTTAAAAGAACTGGTACTTTAAGAGGCAGTGCTATCAGTTTTGCTGTTGTCATTGTTAATTACTATGATTCTATAAAAAGAATTTTATCTGTAAAAATAAAACACTAAATTGCCATAATTATAGTAGATGCATGACACGACAGGATGGAAGAACTGAATGTATATTCAAGGGAGCTGGGAAGTGCTGTTTTATATCTGTATGTAGTAGACAGACAAGCTGTTGGCTGTTGAGTTGGCCTTTTAAAAAAAAAAAAATTAAAAAATCTTACCACCTGTGGTGTTAATGGGCTAAGCTGGCAGATCCCTTTAATGTATTCTCTCACATTTCTGGGGTGTGTTTTAATCAGAATGCATTCCATTACGGATTTAGATCCATAGTTTGCTTGATTTCAAGTACCTGCACAGGTAACTGGGAATCTGTACTGGCGATGTTTGTAGCAAAAGCAGGAGGATAGAAGTGACTAGCTTACCTGGGCTAGGTCTGTTCTAAGCATTGCTTAACTCTTGCATCACTGCTGTCAGCTGTGGCTGTCAACTCTGTGAAGCCACAACATTCCTTCAGCCCATCTTTGCTGTTCTAGCACCTCTCCTTCTTTATCTGTGGGCCAGCTGCTTTTGAAAAAAATATACAGGGCTTACCATCTTGTGCTTAAAGGAAAATTTTTGTCTTTCAAAATGCAAATTTCATAGTTGAAATAGTCCATGGGATTTAAATAAGCACATGCTGCTCTAGGCAGTCACACGGTAATGCAAATCTTCGTTGTCATTTAAAAGTAAATTTGTAAAGTGTTCAGTCATCCTGATTTAGGTTCAGTTGCATACCAGGATGAAGAAAGCAAATCTCCTGCGGATCTGTTGTGTGCTTTTCTGTTCCCTCCTGCTTTCTTGCACCTTAAATTCATTTAACATTGTTGATGAGTGCTGCAAGAGTAAATGACAATTAAATAACAGAGTGAGAACTGAGACAGTACTCAGAGACCACAGAGCAAAGGCAGGAGAGGGACAGGAGTTCCTTGGGAGCTGATGGAGTCTGTAGAAGTGAAAAGAACGCTTAAACCATGTTTTCAGATGATGTGATTCCAAAGTGGATGACCAGATGTGTTGGCAACAAAGTGTTTTGCTGTTGGTGGTACAGCATTGTTAGCAGTTTCTGATTCAATCTTTTTCACCTGATTTAGCCTGGGAAAAAATTTAACCTTCACTTGAATTATCACTGGGGTTTGCTGCTGTAGTGCCTGTCAGCTTGCTTCATCCCTTTATTGCGCTTTTATTTTTTTTTTTTTCCCATGTTGGAAATTAGTTTACAAGTTACTTGAGGGAATCTTGCCATTTTGTAGTTTGTGTGCTTAGTATATTTTTGGATGGGAAAGGAAAAATTGAAGTCTTATAATAGGCATGAAAGAGATCTAGCCAGAATTAACGCTGTTTCCCATTCTTTAAAATGTTTCTAAAGGTTCTAGATATTATTCATATTTTGGTTATGTTTAGAAGTCTAGTAGCTAATTATTTTGAGTTGCTTTTTAGCATAAGTTATGCTATGACTGGATTACATTCACTTTATTATGAAATCCTTGTTCCTTTCTGATACCCACTCCATGTTGTTATCTTTTCAGTTACAGAACAGTGTGCCTTGTTTTCACTGTCATTGATTTTGTTTACTAAAATATTTGTAAAAATAAGTTATTTGCTACCTTATTTTACTGAGGCTGTGTTTCTTGAAGCTGTGAATCATTCCATAAGAGACAAAGCAATGCCATGTTTGTTCCAGCGTTATTTTCCAGATGTGGGGGAGGAGGCATGTTGAGCCTCACCCATCTAGAAAAAGAAAATCGTCATGATCCTTTAAAGGCTCCTGTCTCACTCCCTCTTTGAGAAATACCAAGACATATGCCACAAGCCTTTTTTTTCCTGTTGCCTAAAGTGTATGCTGACAAATCGGTCTGCTTTTCATGCAGCATTCTTGCCGGAGGAGAGGGCCCACTGAGAAATATTGCAAAAGTGATTTTTCTTTTTAAAACATTTTTTTTTGTAGAATTCCTTATTTGTAAGTAGTGATTAAAATATGTTGGTAGACAATTGGGTTTCACACTAATGCAATTAAACCCTTTCCTAAGATGCCTGTCTTGTGCATAAAGAAATTATTCATTGCAGGTGCATATGGTTAAGAGATTTTTTTGTTGTCCTGATGGAATTTGAAAAGTGAGTAAGAAAACTCACACTCACTTCAGCAGGGCACAAGTTTCACTACTGGTACTCAGTTCTTTAGCCACTCATTTAGGCAGTCTAATACTAACATTGCAGGTACACTGTTAACAGCAGAGGGTCTTTATTAGAGTTGCAAAGTCAATCACTCAGAAGTAGTCAGAATTAAGTTTACCTCTGAAAACTTAATTTGGTCCTCGTGCTTGTACTGCTCATTCCTTAATTACACAGCAGCACCGTGTTCAGTCCTGCTGTGTGATCTCTGCCCATGTCGGATGATGAACGATTAATTTAATTCTGTGTTCGTAATGGGTGGCTCTAGCTTATATGCACCTACTGTGTGTTATTAAAACACAGATGGTTTTGAGGTTTTCTAGAACACTCGCCACTGTACTCTGACTACTTCAAATATTTGTTCATCTTCTCAGCACCCCATGTGCTGAGAGTCCTTTGCTGATTTTGAGATGACTTTCAAAATACTTGCATTGTACTGGCAAATATCACTGTACAGTGTTGCATGGGGTTCTGCAATAATTGTGTATGCGCTGCAGGTCTAGTAAGTGTCAATGAAGATCAGAAGTTGAAATATTAGGAAAATGAGGAACTTAAGTCACCCAAGCTGATAGCATCACTGATGCTCAGCCAGTGGTGGAGTTACAGGTAAAGACCAGGTTGATATTCTTCTGACTTGATCCTGATGGAAATTTCAGCTTTGCTGATGGATGGGTAAGGTGCTTCCACTAAAGTTGGGCAATAAAGCTGCATCAAGTTCATACCTGGGCCTGTATAAAAATAAAATTGAAGCAACCACTTCTTCCATCTCGGGGGGGCTGGGGGGAAAGCAAGCTGGGAACAGTTTATGGGTACAAGCACACAAGTTGGTTACTGCAGGTTAAGTTAAGCTGTCAATTTTCGGCTTGTCAGAGTGTGAGATAAATGCATGATAGATATGAAGCAGCTGTGTGCTGAAAGCTTGTCCCCTGGCTTACCTCACCATAGTGACTTCAGGAATGTGTGTCTTGGAGAAGCCAAGTCAGTGTGGCAGAAGCCCTATAATTAGTTTGTCTTTGCTTTGAGCGCTCAGCATGGCATTCATTACGCCTTGCACCCTGCAATCTCTTTCCTGCATTGCCTATGTCCTCTCACTTTCCACTTACTGTGGTTTTCCACCTGGGAAGGCTGATTGGTTGTCCTCTGACTTTTCTTTCTCCTTACCCAGCTCTCCTAGCTTCCACTGTGAATCTCAGCCCCTTGTGCCATCTCCCCTTTTCCATATTGCTCCTTCCTTTCTCACTGATAATAGTCTGACCAAAGAGACAATTTCAAAAGCTTCACACGATGAAATTTTCATGGAGATGGCAAATTGTGTTTTACTATTTTAAAGGCCTCTCCGTATTTCCAGATTTGGAGTCTCTACATGCAGTTTACAGGTGCTGTGTTTTTTTTCAAGGGGAAAGTTACTCAGTGTGTCATGGTTGTTACTAAAGCCTTTTTTTTGGGAGATGAGATGAACTCTTTAGACTAAAAACTTACACATCCTAAGGTAGATATTTACAGGATAATGTCTGAAATTCACAACCACTGACACCTTTATTATTAGGCTGTACTACCAGTCCCAGTCATGCTATGCATGCATAGAACAGTAGTAGAAAGTGTCCTGCTTCACATGCCACTTGCGTCATAGACTTGTTTTCTGTACACCCTGGTGTATTTTTGGTATACGGTTTCCTCCTTTTGAATACTGAAATGGGTAGTGAAGGCAAGATATGACTGGCTGCTACAAGATAAGAGGGGCATATTACAGTCTTTTTCCACAAGAGTCTGGCTTTAATAGGATGATGTCTCATTATTTTTAACCTCAGTCTGAAGAGCGTTGGGAGCAATATACAATGCATAAATTTATATCTAGAACATAATGAAAGAGACATTTCATATGGCAGCAGTCTTCTGTATATCCGTTAGAATAATACAGTGCAGTGCTTTTTTGGAGCTTATTTGTTCCAGTTCAATAGGGAAAAAGGTTTCAGCAGGTTTGTGACTTGCCTTTTGCTTAAGGGACTAAAGCCGCAGTGAGAAGAACCTCTGAAGGTGCCTATGTATTGTCAGACACACTCTTTCTCTGTGTTTCTTCTTTGCTACACTTCCAAGTAGGAAGTGCTATACTACACTTCCAAGTAGGAGCAGCAAGTGGAAATTTCACAAATTAAAAATCCTTGGTTAAAAGTTCAACCCACTCGCGTCAGCCCGAATTTCAGCCTGAGGAGGGAGATGCAGCTAATATGATCCGTGCAGTCCCTAGAGCTAAGCAACCTGCAGATGAAGGGCTAGCAAATCCTTTCTTATGAGGATATGATGTGTGCTTCCTTATGGGTTTTTATGGTGGTTTTTTTTCACTTAATGAGAACTAGAATAGGGCAATTCTTTAAATCTGTAAGAGACCATCACGAGGTTGGAATTGGCTGTAAAGCAGGGAATTCAGGTAAACCTACGTAATAGCTTATTGGAACAATTTGATACTATTTCTGTTCTTCCTGTAGCTCACAGATTCTTTTGAAATTTGTTAAGAAACTCCCCCCTAGAAATCTTTCAAAGCTGACCAGTATGTGTTTGTTGCATTGTGTCCACTAAGATCAGAGTGGAAGCTGACCAGTTCTGTGTATTTATATGTGTGCAGCTCTACAATTACTTGGGATTACAAATAATGATCTCTCTGCAGAATATATCCTGCGGTGAGAAGATGGAAAGTCTGTGGTCAGTGTGGTCTTACCTAGGATGTATAGTTTTCACTGAATTGAATTTTATCATATTAGAGTAGTAAGAAAGCAAAGCTATTTGCTGATAGTAAATTATTTCAGATGGGTGAACAAAGTGTAGGTTTGGGGACTGCATTTCTGAGAGGAAATTTCTACACATTTATTGCTTCAAGACAGTGCTAAATGCCTGACTCAGTGCTACAATTGTAAGTAACATTTTGCACACACTAAGCCCTGCTGTGTGGGAAGTGAATGAGAAGCATAAGGGACATTGTTGTCCAAGGCCAAATTTTTAAAAATTGCTATAGAATATGTGCAGAGGGAAACATAAGTTGCTGGGAAGGGAAGGGGAACTTCTGTAGTTTTCGCCGGCAGTAAAACATGTTTGAGTGTGTTTCTTCAGAAGACATTGTGAGGGTGACAAAAAAAGAGAATGTTTTCTCACTAAAGTTGCCGTTCCAGGAGATCTCAGAGTGAAGAGACTGAACCCAACTGTTTGTGAGAGGAATCTGGCACTCTGTCAGAGAGCACCCGTTGTGTCTGCAGAGTGTGACAAGCCACCGAATTTTACAGATACGTTGTTTGGCTCTGAAGCACAACAAATTACTTGCTTTCACAAATTTGTGTTACTGACTAGAACATGAGTGCTTTGGTGTCTCAGAAATTAAGCAAGACAGAAAAGGTGCACAGTACATTAACAATATTAGATGGGTGCAAACTGCCATGACATGCTGTCTTCAAGAGTAAAAGTCTCCCAAAGAGAGATGTCCTCCTCGAGTGACAGTGAGAAAGGGTGAGCACTGTGTGTGAGGAGTAGCATGGGAAATGGTGAGCACTGGTGCGTGATAGCCCCAGAGGACACTTCAACTACTGTACACTGAGCAAGGCAGGCATTTACATAGCTACATTTTTTAGAGAAACGACAGGAATATCACAGCCTTTGCGTATAGTAGGAAATCCAAGAGAGTATCAGCAGCAGCTGTATATTATGGTGAATATGAGCAGTATGAGGTTGAATTTGTCTGCTACTGCTGAGGAAGGCTTCCAGGTCACTGAAATATCAAACAATTTGGAAATAATGGGTGAATCTGCTATCTAGGGCCACAGCAGAGATTGGTGGTTGGTGAGTTGTTGGTTTTTTTTTTTTCACAAAGCAAAAACAAGGTGATAGTAATGGCACAACTGAATTAATTGTAATAGAATGAGCTGAGGACTATAATTAATCAGATAATAATAGAATACCAGGTTGGAAGGGACCTCATGGATCATCTAGTCCAACCTTTTTTGGCAAAAGCTCCATCTAGACAAAAGCACACAGTCTAATCAAGATGACCCATTTCCCTGTTCAGTTCAATCTTCAAAGTGTCAAATGTTGGAAAATCCACTTGGGAGATTATTCTAGTTCTAGGCTGATTCTAGGCTGATTGTTCCCCTTGTGAAAAATTTTCCTCATGTGTCCATGTGGAAACTACCCAGAAGTAACTTGCACCCCTTACCCCTTCTCTTTTCCATGTGACTCCTTGAAAAGTGGGAATCTCCGTCTTCTTTGTTGCCACCCTTTAAGTACTGGACTATGGTGATGAGGTCTTCCCTAAGCCTTATTTTCTCAAGGCTGGGTAAACCCAGTTGTTTCAGCCTTTCCCCATGCAGCAGGCTTCCCAGTCCTTTATCATCTTCGTGGCCACTCTCTGGACCATCTCCAGCCCATCCACATCTTTTATTTTGTGTAGTGGAGACCAAAACTGAACAGTATTCCAAGTGTGGCCTGAGAAGCACTGAGTAGTGGGATAGTGACCTCTTTATCTCTGCTAGTGATGCCATTGTTGCAGCAACACAGCATCCCATTGGCTTTCTCGACTGAAGCAGCATACTGCTCATATTGAGCTTGTTGCCAACCAGGACCCCTAAATCCCTTTCCTGATTTACTGATGCTACTCAGGTTTTGGATAAGAGTTGGCTGCAGTCCATCTGGCTTGGCTTGCTCGTGGAGTGAGTGTACTTTAGATCCCAGCTCATCTGGGAACAGAAACAAAGCTCCTTGACCAACACAAGCAGTAAGGCGGCTTGCCAGGAGCTCATAATGGACAGGAGCATCCCCTTGCTGGAGAAGTCTGTGATGGTTTTCCAAGCAAATACAATGTGTTTCCTTTAGGTATGCAAATATGGCTATTAGCCCATGATGGAGAAGTGCTGAGTATCGGTACTTGTAGTGGCTCGGGTCATGAGTTTATGTACAAGTCACAGAAATTATCATCTTGAATGTTGTTAATTATTGAAGTATGTCACTGATTCCTCTGCCCTGTTTTTCACTGCAAGAGATTGCTATAAGCATATATGCAAACACAGGTGACAGAACAAGCACCCGCCTGTTCAAACCTGTATATAATATTTGGTCCAAAGTGTTTTAAAAAAACATTTCAGCATTATCTGCTGTTGTGCCTCCTCAGAACTCTTTGGGGAAATGAATTAAAAGTGCTGCCATCTGTTTATCTTACATTTAATATCAAGGGTAAAAAAAGACTGCCAACAGTTTTGAAGCAGTGTTATATAATTTTGTCTTTAAAAATACTTGCTAAGGATACAGTGAGGGCTAGTACCTTGGTCCCACTTTTGTGAGTTGTTGCAATGCACTTTCAACAATATTTCAGTCTTTTTGTCTCAGAAGAAAAGAACTTGGTGTGAAATCTGTGGGTGATAATCACTGGATGGAGATGTCATTTTCTGGGAGAATTATTTTGTCCTAGAAGTAACACCAGGCACAGCAGCACCTGACTTCTCACTGAGCTCCAGTAGCAGCTGCATTGGCAGCTTCAAAGGTGAAGTCAGGCTTGTTTCAAGCTGATTCTGATAGATTCCCTGGACTCTTTTTCGTTTTCTTGGATGTGAATTTCTGGGTTTTGTCTTTGAATTACTTGGAGTTCATCCAAAGTTCTATCTCCTTCGAGCAAAAACTTGCCCAAAAGAGGAGGTCTGGTTGTCATTTGTTCTGAAACGGGATGTTTCTGGAAAATAACACACTGAGCACCATCAGTTCATATCTCATTTTGGTTTTAAAGTACTCTGTGGAGAAAGAAACAACTTTCCTATTTCAGACAACTTTTTTCTTCTTCTCTATTCCCCCTCCCCTTTTGATTTTAAGCAACAAAGCAGTGTTTTCACAAACCAGACTGTCTTACTGGTAAGAGTCCCATTAGAAGAGTGTGTGAGGTACTTCTCTTACTTTCACCAGTTATGCTTGGCTTCTCACAATATAAATCGATGGTATTTTTATTTCCACGGTGTAAAATTAGTGCAATTAAGTTGGGGTTTTTTCTACTCTCTGTGCTATCTTATTTACTGCATTTCACTTGGATGAGTGGAGTCGACAGAAATCTCACCCTGCAGGTGATGTTTTGTAGTTCCCATAATATATGGCAGATATTGAATATCAAGGCTGTAAAAGGGGAGAATTGGATAATAGAGAACATAAATAAAAGTAGGAGAGGGAACTGAAGCAGAAAGGCAGTATTTGCAAAGACCTCAGGGTAAGCTGCTTTCAGTGTACTGTTTCAGCTTTTAGAACCCATATGCATATTTTAGCAACCAAGTAATGGCCAACTGGAGGAATCAAAGGCATCAGGTGAAGAACTGAGGAGCAAAAGCTGATGTAGGTTATAAATACTACAACAGTTCAACACAGGCTCTTCTGGGAGGCAGTTTTTATGTTCCCAGTCTCTCTGCACGTATGGTCGTTTGACATTTGAGCTGATAAAAGCTTAGTTACTGCACGTAATCTCTTCTCAGGGTTCCCTCGGGTTAAATGTTCTTATTGCTGGTAGAAGGTACCATTCAGAACAGTTGTTCTGGTTATCTGGATTTTGTATCCATACCTTTTTCAGTAGCAACTTTTCATTGTAGTACTTTAAAAAACCTAAGCAAAACTCTCTGAGTTTTTACTCCAAGATATAATCTAAATTATGAGTATCCTATGAAAATTGTTCACGGCTCTTCCTTTGAGAAAAAATAATCTACTTAATTTGTAGAATGTTAAAAGTTATGAGGAATGCACTGATCAAATGTTTCCAGAGATTAATTGTAATTGCAAGAGCAGATTTACAGCTTAGTGGCAGCATAATTAGACCTCTTCAGCCAGGTTCCTAAATCAGAACCTGTAAGATGACAAGGCACCAATAACAGAATAACAGTGGTAGAAACACATGGCTTCTCAGCTTATATTGCAGATATGTATGAATATGTAATATGGTATGAACATTAGATATGAATTATAGTTTAGAAGAAATTTAGTGAAGGAGAACACCTGGAAGTTCTCTAGATAAGTCTTTATCTGTCAGTACTCTGAAAACATGAGCTAGAGATATATAAACAAAAAACATAGTGAGAAAATACCATGGTTTTATTCTTGTGAGCTAATACAAATGTTTCCATCAAACTCGGATTATATTTAATAGAAAGGAGAATTACTGCTTAAATCAGTATTCTTAGGATAGATGTTGCACTTTGTTTAGAAAGCAGCTCTGTTGTGTTGGATTGGAAAGATGTTGTTTTGAAAAGACACACTTTTATCTGAAGCAAAAATTTATCTTTGTATGTAGAAGTGAACCTGGTGTGTGGTTGATTGGCTTAGAGGAGGCTACCTAAGGAAATTGTCTCTAGCCACAGACATTTTTGCCTTAAAGTGAGGCTGACTGACCAACAAGGTGGAGAAAAGAGCACTGAATGGGAAGGCATGATCTTTAAACACTGAGTATGTGGAGCTCGCGTAGAATATACAAAGTCCAGCTGTTGGTTGTCAGCTTATGAAACTCAGATGTCGAGGAATATCATCCAAGTCACTATAAAAAAAAGCCAACAAATGAAAGATATTTGGATCCTTTTTTAAGATAACTTGTATGTTTTGCTTTTTAGCTTCTCTTTTGAAAGGACTGAAACATGCTAACATTGTGCTGCTTCACGACATCATTCACACCAAGGAGACCTTGACACTTGTGTTTGAATATGTGGTGAGTAAACTAACTAATGTTGTGGATATGGTCCAGTGTGTATTTGACAGAAAAGCTTTTTTTACCATTAATGTTCTGTGGGTCAGGCTAAAATAACCCTTTCTTTCCTTGAGGAGGCTGGAGACTGTAAAAGATGATGCTTTGATGTGGAGTGGGCTAAAAGTGGAGGGCTGGGCCAGACCAGATTCAGGGATTGAGAAATAGCTGCTAGGGCTTTGGAAGGTCCTTAGAGCTTTTTGTTTACCTCTGTGATCTGGTAACTTTAAAATAGGTAGGGAAGAACAGGACTGAAATGCGTTGTTCCTTTATTTAAAAGTGTGTGAGAAGTTTAAATGCCTTTGATTGTGACTGTCTTGTGCACATGTCTTTTTAAAAGCAATGTCAGTAAAGAAGAAGTCTGGTGCATGCAATTTTGAATATGTATTTTTTTTTACCAAGAGTAGTTTTTTACCTGCTAATTAAAACTTCGATTTACATAGTACGCAGTGTAATTATCTAATTGTGTTCAGAGTATTACTTTCCAAAGACTTGGGCTTGGCCTTCTAATTAATCTTTACAGTTTTTCTAAGACAGGCATATGGCATTTATGTAGAACTACTTCAGCATTTAGCTGTGGAATTATGCAATGTGCTATCATAATTAACCTCCCAGTTTTCACAGATGGGTCCAAGAACATGTAATTTAAAAGAAACAGATGAGTTTAGAGAAGGTTAGATTTTCAGTGTAATTTCTGTTATTGTGTTGCAGTCAGTAAGACACTGCTTTTATAAAAGTAGAGTGATTACTAGTCTTACTCTTAGTACACCCCTGCTTAAGACAGATGGAAGTGTTTTGAGTGTTTCTGAGGAGCATGCCCTAAGTTTTACACGATAGTGCACACAGCATCTTGTCTGGAGAAGCCATTCACCTCGTCTATTTACGTAGAAATATACAACAGCACAACAGTGTGGGTGTTCAGCTACAGCAGCCTGCGGAGTGGTTGCGTGCAGTACATACTTTCTTTTACCTCAGATGTAGGAACATTAATGAAAATTGAATTCCTGTTCTTAAAATTGATGATTCGTCTGCCCCTGACTTATGCACTGAATTAGCATAGGAAAAGCCTTGATATTTGATTTTATGTAATGGTCAATGTAGACGTATTTGCATAACTTTACATGAATACATTTTTCAGACCCTTGTATCAGCAGCTGTATTTAGCCACATTCATCAGAACTGGTTGAGAAATGAGATATATAGAATATGTTTCTCCCTAAAATAGATGTTTTTCCCTATTATACGAATGTCAGCTTTCTGGATTTTACTTCCAGCAGCCGTGTTTCCCGGCTCTGGCTCCCAGCCACATGTTATATTATGTTGCTCTCGGTGATAAGCATGGACACAGGCTTCGTGCAGGCACTAGCTATGGATTCACATACCTGTTGGTTTTCCAGCAGGGTGATGTTAAGATCAGCCCTGTTGGTGATTGCATGTTTTTATTCCCATGGTGTTCAGTAGCTGTTGAAATTGGTTTAGGATCTCATTTTTTAATGGTTTCTAACAGCTGATCTAGGTAGTATTTTAGCGTTTTGACTGGTGGGCAGAGTTTGTCAAGGTGAAGTTCGGGAAGGAGGGGAAGGATGCTTAGTTCTTTCCAACCATTCAAAGGAAGTCACAACATCATCATAATGATGTTGTGACTTCCTCCTGTGCCTTGAGATCACTTGCAATTGCCTGACAGGATTGATTAACAAAAGTTTGTTTTCATTGTTAGGTAATGTAAAGTTGTAGGCTGATGAAATAGCTAATGCTATCTGATTATACTTACTGCTTGTACAGTACATGTGTAACCTGAATTGATTTCTTGTGGGTGTGCATGATACAGGTTTTAATGTCATGATTGCAGTGATTTTTTTTTTGTTGTTCCTTTTGTCAAAGAGTTCTCATTCAGTGCATAATAAGAATGTGCAGAGGCAGAAATTACAGTTTCCCATTTAAATCTACAAATTTTGTCTGTTGACTATATAGTCTAGCTGTGTAATTGATGGTACTGAGCCCTATTTCTGTAATGTCTGGGTTTTTTTTTTTTGTGTGTGTGGTGTTTTGTTGTGTTTTTTTTTTAAACACCTGTACATGGTTTAACTCAATAATAGGAATGATCAGTCATTTGGACTGAAAGCAGAAGAAATATTCCTGTGATTAAAACTACAGGGTGGTATACATTTTTGAATGACTGGGACCTAACAAACCTAAATGGGTTGAATATGATTTACTTCATAAAATGATGTCATGGCATTGATACACTATTGCCATTGATCACCCTTGGCCATTTTAAGCATAATAAGCACCATTTGACTGAGATGTCATGATTAAATTGGGGATGAACAGTTAGCAAGCCAAAAGTTCTCAGAAAATGGAAACTTTTGGTCATTGGCTTGGTGACAGTTCCATTGGGAAATTAATACTGATGAAACACCTGAGGTTATCAGAGGAGTTTGTTTTCAGTGTTGACCCTGAAAGAGTAGAATGAAATTTCATGTAGCACCTTCCATTGCAAAATACACTGCAGTAATAAATTAAAAGCTGAAAGCCAAAAAGCCTCTGAAAAGAAACATGTCAGATTAAATTCTCTGGGTACCTCAAATTAGAATTTTAATATGGAAGTCTGTCAGAGGAAAACATGACACAACATTTTAACCTTAACCTTGATGTTCTCCAAAGCAAGAAAAGTCAATCTGCAAAAATTAGATCTGACAGTTGAAGATCAGGAGAAGTTTATTCTCCATACAAACATTTTGGTGTTGAATGTGACGTTGTATGTTTCTTTGGGAGAAGGGTAGAGGCGAGGGCAGCTTACTCCTCTTAAATGAAGGAACTTGCAAATAGTTTCCTATATCCAGTACCTTCTCAGTAATTTCTTTGTAATCTTTGGTAACTCTTACATCAGCTATGATTATTGTTGGTCACTCAAGCGTACTGAAAAGGGAGCTGAAAGCTCAATTTTATCACAGGGTGACTGAGAGCTGTTGTTTATCACCAGAGGAGCACTGAGGATGAGCTGCTTGGCATCACTGCAGACCTGAAGGGCTGATAGTCTTTTGTGTGTAGAGGAAACGGTTTCTGTGTAGTTAACTGGGATATGCTAAACCAGACCTGAAAGAGAAATGGGACCTTTTGACAAATTTCACATATGGTATCTGAAACTGCAGTGACCTCCAAGGGAAAGAGGTTCCCTTGGCTTTACAGTTCAGTGGAGGAGTATGACTTCTCATGTAAGTTTGTTCCCCTCCTCTCCAGGCTGTGTTTAGGTGTTTATGCAGCCTTTTGGGTACTCTTAATTGTAGTGCAAGTGTCACTAATACAGTCAACTTTGCCCAAAGAAATGATGAATTTTGCAGGAGAGAATATCAGAGATATTGATAGGTCTCTGACAATGGGTTGGCATCTGTTTTAAAATTGTCATTAGCTGCTCCCATTTCTTCCTTCACTTGTTTATTTAAAAGGAAGATGACTGTATTTATAAACACTTAATTGCTGAAAGGCAATCCTAACCAACACACACTGCTACAGGCTTGGTAGAATGATAATGAGTTTTTTGGTATTATGCATAATTATGTAAGTATATTATTATCAATAAATGAACCAGCAACTTGTCCTATTCCTGGCATATAAAAGTGAGCTTGTACAGCAGTACTCTGCATTATGCTTTCAATATTTATGATCTAGATTTGAAACAAGAACAGATACATTTATAATTGGAAGTATGAGTAATGAGTAATATTATTTCTGCCTCAACAGTGAAAAAGATCCAGACTAATCTAATAGTGTAATTTAAGACTAAGCATTTTCAATTACCTTGCCTATTTTAATCTTTGTATATGTTTGTCCTTCTTAAAAATTGCTTTCCATTAAAGAAGAAAGTTTAATTCTCGTTGCTTCATTACAGGAGCTAAAATAGATTGTTATACAATGCGTTGGCTTAATAAAGTTCATTAATTAATTTTTTCTTACATTTTCTCTAAAAAAAAGACATTGGTGTGAATTTCTTATTTCAGTCTTGATTGGAAATTTATACATATACACACACACTCTTTACTGGAACTGAAAGTTAACAGTGCTGAAGTTTCAAAACTTGAGATTTTGAGTTTATTGTAGGAAATCCCCTTCTATTGAGAAGAGGCAGTAAGGGAATACTGCTCTTGGGAAAGCTTTGTTTTTCAAGTTTTAATGAGTAGATCAGAGACAGGAGCTGCTGATGTCCAAGTATAGGTTGGAAATGAGAACAAAGTCTGTTTCAGGAGGTAGAGATTCAGAAGGGATTTCAGAAGGAAATTACTTGGTGCTTTGCCGAGAGGTAAAGACCATGCCAGCCATAGGAATCAGCAGGAAAGAAGGAATGAAAAAATTGCATTTAAATGTAAATAAAAATACTCCTGCTAGGCTTAAAGGTTTACACAGGTCTAGCCGGGAGGAGGAAGGATGTTATGCGGTTTGCCTCATCATCCTGACTTTTCAGGCTCTCACGAAGCTTGAATAGACTTCATACAGAGAGTGCATACAGATGAATATATGTCTTAATAAGGTTAATCAAGATTTACAATCCAGCAGATTGGCAGGTTGTATCTGGCTGTCTATAGAAGTTACCAATCTTTTGGGAAACTTTACCAAATAGTGGTTAGATTTACAGTATGCTTTGCAATATTTAATATTATTTATTCTCCTTTTTATTAAGTATTCTTAAGTGTATTTAGGGCAAATGTTAAACCCAAAACAGCAACAAAAATAAAGCATAGAAATACATCCAGAGTTGCTGTGACAGGTGGAACACTAGAAATCACGTGAGATATGCTGTCTGCTGGCGATCTCAATTATACAGATAAAAATGTCAGAAGTCATTGTAGTCCTTCAAAAACAAGTACATGTAGCAAGATGCATCTGCCAGCGATAACACTCTGGTTGGTACAGGTAAGGCTGCCACCCTAAATGGTACATTTGTAGACACAAGGAAGAGGTGAATCAACTTGAGACCTGAAGGGGAAAAAACCAAGAAAGAACAAACATCTATGATAAGGTCTTCTGAGGAGGACTCAAAGTAGGACAGTTTAGTGTTGAGGAAAAAAACAATGAGATGGTTACAAACCTTTAAATATATCTTAGAGTAAGATGGTGACCTATTTCCATGTCCAAGGTAAAGAGAATGAAAAAGAAAAGTCGAAATTGCAGCAGGGAAGAGAAAGATTAAACTATAGAAATGCTTTAGTGGTACTGGTAGTCATGCACTAAAGAAGCTGCTATGGGCTGATGTTTTCTCTAATACTGTCAGCCTCTAAGAACAGTTTAGACAATCAGCAGAATGACATGTCACTGATAGTAGATGTAGGTATGTTGATTTTTATTATTTGAGATAATTTCTATGTGAATTTTTCTATATGCTAATTTTTATCAATTAAATCTGAGTACTTGTAGTCTTTGAGTGAAGTTAATAGACTGTTCAGTTCCTGTAACAAGAACTGAAGAAAAAAATGACAGTTTATTTTACTACTTTGAGTTATTAACAAAAAAAAAATCACCCTAATTTTAGGCTTTGGAGGTTTTTTTAGTAATTGTTTATTTCCAATGTTATAGATTTTTGAACAGCTCTACCATCTGTAAAAATCTGTTTTTTTCTCAGGCTCTTTAATAATGTAGGTTGTAACTGATGTTTAATTCTTCTTAAAGGAAGAAACTGATTTTTTTTTTTAGTACAGATTGAAAAAATCAACCAAACAAACAAAATACCAACTAAAAAAGTGGATGAGTGATGATAATTCTAAATCCTAAATATAGATTTTTTTTTTCTTACTGACTAGCAGTATGCAGCTTTGTACTAATTTATAGGTAATAAAAAAATCTTTAAAAAACATAAACCTGGGGTGAGCAATTCTGGTAAAATAATAACAGTAAAAATGCTGGAGTCAGAATGAAGAGGTCAATAGTTACATATATATTTATAATATGCTTATAGATTTATGATGTAAAAATAATTAAAGAATGGTGAATAAAAGGAATTGAGCTTGGTTAATAAACTGAGCCAACACGTGAAAGTTAAAAAGGCCTATTCATTTTTTCTTATTTTACTACTTTGAGTAAAGAGGACATAATGCATGGAAGCAACATGTTTTTCTTTTCTATACCTTGCAGCCTGTACTGTGATATGTCCTATAAAATTTTTATTAATCTTGTGATCATGCTTGGACAGTTAGGCACGAAACAGTCACTCAGTGTGAAGAGAGGTCTACCACAGGATGCGGAAGCTTTAAGAGACAGCATTTCTGCTGCTTTTTTCCTGCACTGAAGATGGTGTAGCCTAGCACAATACCATAGGAAAGGGTCCTGTGCCAGCTCAGCTTGTGTAGATATCTCTGTGCCATCCATGGCCAGTATTGTGCCAGTTGAAGTGAGGATACTTGACCTAACGGAGCCTCCCTGCTGCATATGTATGTGTTCTGTTTTCTTGGTCCTGGACTGAGCACTCCCACCAGAAGTTTCTACAGAAACTTTTTGTATCTTCAATTATTTATTTTTTCATATATTTGGATATAGTAGATATAATGGTCAATTCTGCAGAAAGCTAATGATCTAGAAAATGAAAGAAAAAGTGCATGCACACATCTGTGTGAGTACATGTATTGCAACTTACTCGGCTTTGAAAAATTGTCCCAACTCTGTTGACTTTGGGGACTGTAAGTCCATCATGCTGTTCGCAAACTGAGGATCTGCTGCTACTTAGCTGGAATTTCTACAGATTTTTGAGATGTCATTCTTTTGTTAAAATAATCCCACTAAATTCAGTGTTTACTATTGCTTTAACCTGATTTATTAAGAAAACAAGGCTGTTACAATTATTAAGATGGCCAGAGAATAAGGAAAAGGATAAACTACTGTCTTTAGAAGACTGGATTTTGTTGGAGATTCGTTCAGCAGTTCTTTCATCAGAAGTGTGTGTCCACTCATCAGTCACAGACCTGATCGTTCTCTGTGCAACCAACAGAGACTTTGAATCAATAAATAAATACATATTTTCTAATAGTAACCAGAAACCAGACAACTGTGCACTTCCTTTTTCTCTCTAGGATTTCCAGGTAGGTTTGTATATGTATTATATAATCCCCAACCGCCTTTTCTATGTAGTATTGTTCATGTGTTTTGAAGTATATTTATCTTTGTTGACAGTGTGAGAGAAATCCAAGGTACTAGAAACATCTGGTTGCAAAATTGTTTTCATTAAAGGTGTCTTGTGGGTTGGGTTTGTTTTTTTCTTTCTTGAATCCCTAATATATCTCTTTCCCCTGCTGCTCAGCCCAGCTGGTGCTGTTGCCTTCTGCTGTTTTTTTGGAAGTTGCTTAGGTATCAGCCAGAGGTAGCTCACAGGGTATTTTCTGCTAGCATGGCTAACTCTGTGTCGTCCCGTCAGGTGAAAAGATTGATTTATGGAAAGCCATAGAAATACTCGAAAATGCGAGTCTGTGGCACTTCTGAAAATACTAGCAACATCAAAATAGCTTAAACCGTGGGGGTTGGAGGACGCATGCCATTTAAATAGAATTAACTTTTCTTTGTTCTCCTGTCACTTCAACTACTCCTCCTCCCTCTGCTTTTATTGGTAAATTATATTATCGGTTTAAGAATTTATTGGTGACAAAAGGGGAAGTATTTTAGTCACTGGAACTGCTAGGGCATAAATAATGCGCGCTCTCCTTTGAACAGAGAATGGCTCGCAACAGCCTCGCTGCCTTAGTGGAGCAGCACAATCTGTCTGCTGCGTGATGGCATCACCGGCAGCCAAATACTCCCGGTTTTTGTTTTAATGGAAGGGTTCTTTCACATTGCTGGTTTTACATGATGGGAATGCGGTTGGAAATGCTTCCTGTTCCATTCACAAGCCCCGGGCTCTCCATGCATTTCAGCTTCAAAAATGACAGCTGAAACCAATTAGGTAGAATTATGGGACAGCTAAGTCACATGGAGATTTATCGTGACTGAGGAAGAGGAGGGAAAGAGAATGTATTGCATAGGAAATAGAAGTGACTAATTTAATTAGAAGAGAATGACAGTCACATTATTATTATGGAGAAGGGCTAGCAAAGTAGAGCTCATTTCATGTCACCGGCCGTGCCTTTGAAAGGAGACGTCCTGCCCTTTGTCTGAACACGTTTGTGTTTGGTAGCAGAGTCTCTGATTTCTGAGCAAGATAGAGGAGCAAAATAGTTGATGTTAAAGAGAAGCACTGAGCATATCTGTGGACATTTGTAGCTTGTGGTTTATTCATCTATTCATAATTAGTATTCCTTCTTCAAGGGGAGAAAGGAGGAGTCTGAACCATCAATGTTTGTCTCTTCTTTCTTCCCCCCACCCCCGTTTGCATACTCCCTCTCTTCCAGAAGTATTATGCAGCGTATATAAACCTTGTTTCAGCTGTATAAATATCAGCCTGGATTCTTTTCCCTTCAGCAGATGCTTACACACAGTATGCTCACAAATGTAAACATGTATGTGTCTCCTGATGAAAACCAGGGTCTTGCTGAGTAGAAATGACCTTCATACATTTATATGCTGCCAGAACTTTGAAAAAAAACTATTCATTTCTTCAAATGAGCCTGGAGAAAATATTTCATAAGGTAAATTAAACAACTTCTGGTATTGTCATGGTAGTTGGTGGTGTAGGGGAGAAGTGAGTGAACAACATTGTAAAGAGAGCAATCATGTATTTTCTCCTTTTTTCCTTCTTTTTGTACTATTTTTTTTCTTGTTCTTTGATTCAAGCTTGATTTTTTGCTTAATCCTAGTTGAGTTTGGACTCTGAACAATTATGAAGGATAAATAATTTAATCTTCCCCTCATTTTTATGTATTTGTAGGAGTTGTGATACTTGTCTGCATCATAGGGAGAAAAATATTTGAAATTCATTGAAGTGTGAGTAAAAAAATGGGCATTGTCTGATGTGCTTCTACATATAGTTTGGAAACAGGAGAGTGGTAGAGCTAGCATAGCTAAGTATGCCCTTTCTATTCCCTGTCCTAGGAAGCCTTGTGCTGTCTCTGGTCAAGCCAGAACTCATCCCATCTGCTGTAGGGTTTCCTGGTGGAGGTCTACTTACTTGAGATGTGCACTGAGAAGAGGGTTGTTGACAGAAGGTAGCATAGAGGCTTGACAGAGCCTTCTCAAGGACACTTGGATCTGTGTGCCTGAAGTCAAGTCACAGCCCAGGAGCAATCATCTTCTGGCATGATTTAGTAAAATACAATTATTTGAAGAAATAAGATGCCAAAGTCTGCCTCATAATTCCTGTTTTTACTTTGAGCCAAAATGGCCAAGATACCTTAAACCTGTAGCTGGAGAACCCTAATTGTAAATATCCAAACCTTACACATAGGCTTGGAATTTGGAGAACAGGTGGCCTTTGTGCTGTGAGTAGCACTGAGCTATATTTTGAAAATTATCTCAAATTGGATCAAGTTACAAGATTCAGAAAAATTTCATGTACTTAAGAACTATGTCTGTGAAGATTCCCCCCTCCTCTCAAAGATTTGACTTTAGTCTTTCACTTCAAATATTCTAGGCTGCATCCCTGGAGGAAGTGGAACTAGGGTGAGTTCTGGAGTTCCCACTTCATTCAAAGTATTGCCTCAAGATAAGGCAGGTAATAACTGCTGTTGAGAAATGGGTTCCATCCCAGCTATCTTGGGAATCGTCATCACCATCACAAATTGCTGTCATTGCAATTCAAATACAACTGACTTTTGCTGCTCAGCATGAGATTCTCAGTCTCCATTGCAAAAGCATTATAGACTCACAGCTGTAACTGAAGTCAGTCAAAACACAGAAGGCAAAATAGTGACAAATACTCTGGAAAGCCAAAACTGGAGTGCTTTAAATGGAGTTGCCCACATCACTGATACTTAAAGACTTTTCTCTCATCACTAATTCAATTCCCTGCCTGATAAAAAGGGAATAATGCCACATCTCTGGATTGCTGTGACCTTTTTTATATTTGTGAAGTGTGTGAATAGCATGGCAATAAGCAGGGCAGGAAAGATTGTGAGATTAATATTTTTGCCTTCAAAGTAGCCAGTAAGCCAGAGACTGCAAGCTGTGTGAGAATGGCAAAAAAAAACCCCAAAAACCCAAACCCCAAAACCAGCATAGCTGTTCCATAATCAAGGACATCCCATTCTGTTCAGTGTGTATGTCTAATCCTGCGAAGGGAAAAAAAGTATGATCACATGCATTCAAAAAGTTACCATATCCTACATTTATTGGGCAAATGAATAAAAGGTTGGATAAACCCCATTAATACAGGGGTTTTTTCCTAGCCTTTTTTTTCCTATGGAAACTTAATTTATCTCTTTATATTGTTTTTGTGTACTTGTTATGAGAAAACATGCTGATAGATGATTTGTTCATAAAGATGTGGGCAAGCTTGTGGAGCGCTAAGAGCAGGAATTAATGGGATTTCAAATGTAAGTTAAAATATCGTGTATTGTGTCAGCGTGGGATTGCTTGTGATTTACGTGTGTCGGGGATTAACTATCTGGCTGATAGAGTTGTTAAAAGCTGTCTCAAGGCAGAATTGGTCTAGCCAGGTCCACCTGCGATCAGGATGTGTGTGACAGATATTTGCAATTACTTGGAAGTCTCCATATTACACTCCCAGTGTACCTTGCTTCCCTGTGAGGTGTCCTCACCCTCTGAGACAGTGAAGAAAAGACTGAGAGGTGCACTGGTTGGTTCTTTTC
This sequence comes from Heliornis fulica, assembly GCA_013399135.1. Classification (NCBI taxonomy): domain Eukaryota; kingdom Metazoa; phylum Chordata; class Aves; order Gruiformes; family Heliornithidae; genus Heliornis; species Heliornis fulica. The sequence continues at coordinate 620,699 of VXBZ01012712.1, read as the reverse complement.
TTCCTCCCTTGTTTCAGCATAGTTTTATGTTACTGCAAAGACATATCTTGAATTTTCCATTAGGTTATGTATTTTATCAGATCAAGGTGGTAACCGCAGTTACACAAATGTCAGAGACATTTGTATCTGTACACGATGTATCTGTAGCCAGTTCCACTTGGGAAAGTGTGTTGCTTTCTACTTTGAAATGAAGCATGAAGAAAAGTCCCCGTTCATCTCTATGGTACCAATTTCACCAAATGCTGTTTTCTTTATTTTTAGTGCTTTCCTGCAATTTGCATGCATGTTGTCATCCTCAGAGTCAGTTAAGCACACAAGCACTGAGCAGACACTTGCCTGCCAAAAGGGAAAAGATGTTTAGAAATAGCTGTCCCAGCAGCACTGTCAGCTTTCCTGGCTCTCCTGATATTTAATTCAGTGCACATTGAGGCCCTACCTTGGGAAAAGAAGAGCAGCTGATGCTGCCTTTGCTTTACCACTACCCTCTTTTTTTTTTT
>VXBZ01012712.1:531145-619731 GCA_013399135.1 Heliornis fulica | reverse complement strand
TCCACTTAATCATCTTGGTGGCCCTGCACTGGACTCTCTCAAGGAGTTGTATGTCCTTCTGGAACTGAGGGGCCCAGAACTGGATGCAATACTCCAGGTGAGGTCTCACCAGGGCAGAATAGATGGGGAGAAGGACCTCTCTTGACCTACTAGCTATACCCCCCTTCTAATACATCCCAGGATGCCATTGGCCTTCCTGGCCACAAGGCCGCATTGCTGGCTCATGGTCATCCTGCTGTTCCCCAGGAACCCCAGGTTCCTCTCACCTGCACTGCTCTCCAACAGGCCAGTCCCCAACCTATACTGGTACCTGGGGTTGTTCCTCCCCAGATTCAGTACCCTACACTTGCCCCTGTTAAATCTCATTCAGTCTCTCCCTGCCCAGCTTTCCAGCCTGTCTAAATCTTGTTGAATGGCAGCACAACCTTCTGGGATGTCAGACACACCGCCCAACTTAGTTTTATGAGGGAAAATTCTTGAAAGATTTGGATAGAAAAGACTTTCCATTTCTTTTTACTATTTGAATGGAGATTTGGTAGAGGTTTCTCTGTGTAAGTACCATGTGTGTGGGGTAAAAATAGATGCCACAAGACCGCTGTACAGCTGACTCTGTAAGGTTTCCAGGATTTCTGCTTACATTGAATTTTAGGTAGATGCAAGCAATCGTTTTTTGAAGGACAGAATTGCTGATACAGAAGGTTATACAGGGCTACCAGTCTTCCTGGTCCTTGTGGTAGGAAGAAGAGGCAAATGATGCATAACAGAAACAGAATTATCTCTGTTGTTCATGTGTGGAGGAAATGCACACAAGTAATAACTGAAATATAAATGGAAAGAATCAGGGTTATCCTCACAATTCATTACAAGTACACTGACAATTAGAAGATGACTTACTGCTGTTCCTAACTCTGATGATGATGTTCTTAGAAAGCTTTTGGTGAATAGAAAGTTGCAGCTACTGGGCAGTTGGTTTTCAGGTAGCAATGTTCAATGTGTTTGTCCTGTTCTGGTCTGGTTTCTGTCAGCTGACTTGTTGCAAACCACAGAAATCGGTAGGAGGCAGAAAGTTTCTCACCTAACAGGTTATCTGTCGTCCACAAAGGCTGGAATACTGAAGTGCAGGGAAATAATAACGATGGAATCATGGAATCTTTTAGGTTGGAAAAGGCTGCTAAGATCAACAAGGCCAACTGTCAGTCCAACACCACCATGTCAGCTAAGTCATGTCTTGGAGTGTCATGTCTACATGGTTTTTGAACACCTCCAGGGATGGTGACTCCACCACCTCTCCAGGCAGCCTGTTCCAGTGCCTGACCATTCTTTCAGTGAAGAAATTTTTCATAATATCCAACCTAATCCTCCTGTGATGCAACTTGAGACCATTTCCTCTCATCCTAATGCTAGTTACTTGGGAGAAGAGGCCAACCCCCACCTCACTACTACTTTCTTTCAGGTAGCTGTAGCGTTGCATGTGGTTGTTATGACCAAAGTGCATCCTCCTTCAGGCAGCCCACGCCAGGCAGCCTGCCATGTTCAGAAGCCATGACCGCTGTGCCTGAGGCACCGCCATGGGGATGAGACAGCACTGCCCTGTTCACCCTTCCAGACTTTCTAAAGCAGAATCCCAGGCTTTTCTTTAAACTACTCCCTGCAGATTTTATCTGTATTCACAGATTTGTATTTATCTATTTAAATTGTAAAGAATGTGTTATTCCACCAGCTTGGCATTTCTCTTCAACAACATAACCCAATGAAATGGCAGGGGGAATCCTCCAAAATTTACATTTGCCATCAGCCATCACCTGTAGTAATGTTATTTCAACTGATATTTTGCCAAAGGTAGATTCCTATGCTGGGGTTAGGACTCAAATACTGTCATTTTTTCCGAACAAACAAAAAATTTAGCAGATTACTTTCTCTAAGCATGGCTCCTTGGAGTTGGTGGAGTAAAACAAGACAAAACTGGGTAATACTATGATGTGTACTGAAGGATAACTGGTCCTTTTTTTTTGGCATAGCTTATTGATAGAGTTTCAGAAAACTAACTGGGAGAATTGAAGAGGAATATCTACCTGAAGTGGCCGAAGATTTTGCAGGAAGTAAGAATAAGTCTTTAAGCTAAACAAAGACAATGCAAAACACACTTCACTGACAGCAACTATTCACCACTAGAAATGTATTTCTTCATTTTCTTTGTACATTCACTGATGTGTTAACTATTAATTGAAATATTTTTTTATATAGTTTGTATTTTGGAAGAAGCTGTGTTGTGTTGCATTTATTGTGTTTTGCCTGCCCTTATGATACACTGATCATTTTGGGACTTGAGTGATTTCCCACAGTCAGAGCACTTGTTCTCTTGAAGGTGGTTAAGAATTCCTGAGAAAAAGGTGCGCAAACCCTCGTGGATCTGTGTGTCTTGTGGCATTGAGGTGTTAATTCTACATGCACAGTGTGTTTTTTACATTATTATTTAGATTATACAGGAAAATTGTGGCTCATATGAATTCAGGGTCTTGCTGTGTATCCATGTAACTCTGCAAGGAGCACTGGAGTTTGGCTCAGGGACACAGAATTGCTTCATAAAGCTGACATCCTGTCAATGGCAGCTTTTGTCCAGAACTCTCCCCTTGAAAACTGCCTATATTTAGTTGGGCTCTATGTGAGGCAGGTACTGCCAAGCAGCTTTTCCAGGAATGCTTTATGATTTTTTTGCCAGATGTGTTCAGAAACCAGATGTGGAAGGCAGAGTCAATATCCAATTTTTTGGTGGTTAATCTAGTGCATATTTTTGCTTTGCTTATTCTGAACATAAAGCCAGAAGCTGAGTGGTGCAAGCAAACTGGAGCAACATGCCACTTCACTGAAAGCGTGCTGCTGACTGGTAGGAAAGGGAAGGAATGCAAGAGATAAAATGAGAAAAAATAGTATTTCTGTAGTAAAGGCAATAAAAACTTACTAGTTCAAAATAACATTAATCTATGCATTACAAGCCTGCTTATTTTCTGAAGAGGTTTTATGGTATATTTGCAGGGAATATGAAAGTTTCGATTGTTCAGCGAAGCTGTTTTCTGGAGTAGCTGTAATTAATAGCTGTACATGTGCATAATATGTGCTTCTTTTTGAGCTGGAAAATATCAGTCAGTACAGTGTTATACAATGCCTTTCAGATCTATTTTCTAAACCATCAAGCCATTTTATTCTATAATCACCATAAATTATATTTAAACCTCCCTTTAGGTTCTTCCTCTTCCCTCCGTATACTGTTTTTATGGTGTTGATGAAATTGATATTGTCTTTGCAAGGTATAAAATAATATTAAAATTCAAGTAATTAATGTACCATATACAGGATGTTAGGGGAAAAAATTACATTTGGTGCATATTCATATTAGTCAAGTTACCAAGGTCATTAAGTAAAATGGAGTATAAAGGTACAGATGTGTGTGTGTGTGTGTGTGTATGTGTGGCTGAAAAATGTCTGTATTTTCCATTTGTTCTGTCTAAGTAGAAGGATATTTATTGCTGTAGTCATATAGATATTAATACACTTTGTTTCCATCTGACTTTCTTTTAGCACACTGATTTATGTCAGTACATGGACAAACACCCTGGAGGGCTTCATCCAGAAAATGTGAAGGTAAGAGTCAAAAAGAGCACATGTTCAAGGCAAAACCAGTAGCAGAACCTTTGTGTAAAATGTCATGTCAGTTGTTTCATAAAAACGGATTATTTGCTAGAGGGAAAGTGATTGGCATATGAACTGTACTTCATATATTTGTTTCTTTAAATATAATTAAAATTGCAACTATTTGAATGTTCTCATGAAAAAAAAACTTGTGAAATTTGTAGAATTCATTCAGAGCCAGGAATATATGAATAAATACTGTTACCATGTTGGGAACCCCTCCCCTTCATTCAAACATTTGCTCTTACGGCCCTAAAACCCCTCAGGAAGCTTGCTTTAGTCTGTCAGTGCTAGATCTTCAGTGAGGTAAGTCATTGTAGGCTCACTGAGTTTGAGGGAACTGTAATGAGTTATATTAGCAGAATATACCGCTTTTTATACGAGCATATAAAAACTGCCATAATCTTTTTGCTCACTTACTTTAATGAAGCGTTTTCATAGCTGATCTTACTTTTTTAAAAAAAAAAAATTCCTTCTAAGGTAGATACTGAGAATCATCACACAGGAGGGAGGGAGTTTATTAGCAGGGTTTAATGGAAAGATAGGTTGGTACTGACTTTTCTGGGAAGGCAGCCAAATGATTTTAGCATCAAATGGAGACCAATCAGACATGCAGGATGTGTTGTGTGTGTATAGACCACCCAGATGATATTTGTTACACTTGTCTTGCACTTTGACATCAGTCCCATTGTTGTTCTACCTTGGAAGTGGTTAAGTCTTTTCTTTTCATACTGAGAGCATTATTCTGGTATTTAATGTATTGAAATTGAGAAGTTAATGGGAAAGCATTAAATCTTTCTTTCCTGGAAAACTCAGACGGCCTGTTTGTTTTTAAAAAAAGAAAATATTTTAAAATGAGAAAAGAATATTTTTTCTTAATTTTTTTTTTCAGTGGCTAATCAACTAGTTTTATAATGTAGGTTGACTAATTTTTTGTGATCTTTTCACTGGGTGGGTACTTTTGTATTCAGCTTTCTCAGGTTTGGGAGAAGCTAAGACTGGCTTTTAAAGTTCTTTTGGTGCTTCAGGTTTGTAAGACAACTCCAAGGCTGCAGGGCTGCATACATAGCTCAAGATCTAATATGCAGTAGTCATTGTAGCTGTAATTGTTCCCTGCAGAGAAGACATTATAATTCACATAACTGCTTTTTCTTGATCATATCAGGGCCCAGTGAGCTTGTCTTTGAGAAGGACAGGTGTATGTGGATAATCGGGCTTGCTAATACGTCACTGCTTTAAATCCTGAGATACCTGTCTTTTAAAACAGAAGCTGCAGAGGGAACTGCAGTGGCAGCAACATTTACCTTCCAAATTTTGCTGTGTGTATTTTGTGGCTGTCTTTACAATCTAACAGCAGTGTTCAGTGACACTTCTGAAGCTTATGGGCACATTAGAAATATTTCTTTGAGTATCTAAATGTAGATACCTGATGTACTGCTAGTTCAGGCCTTTTCAAATCCAGATGGACTGTTAATAAAAAGGAAATTGGAAAAAAAAATGGGAGGTTGGAGCAGATGAAACTACCCTTGTTCCATAAGTAATCCCATTGGATAATTAAAAAAAAAATTCATGTTAAATGCTATTAATGAAAATTGATTGTATGTAGACTGTCTTGCCAGGCCAGCAGCAAAGCCTTAATTCATAGAAGTAATTATTAAAACCTAGCATGAGGAATTGTGGCTGCCTGGGGTTTTCAATAGAATATCTGCTCTCAGGTATGAGCAGAGAATACCTGCTTAGTCCAAGAAAGTGATGTCTTCAGCTGGGAGGGCAGGAATTGCAGAGAGAAGGGAACCCCCCAGTCCTGTGTGCTAGCAACTCCCAGACTTTCACAAGCATGTCAAGCTAAGAGCTAGTGCTCCTCTCTTCTCACAGAGGAGTTATGATGATCAATTTCTAATGTCTTAAGGCTTTCTTGCACTGTACTCTATTTGTTGACTTGAGTAATTGTGGTTCTGTGACTTTACCGCCTATTTTGGTTTCAGCTTCTGGAAAGAGTTGTTTATGTGGAACTATAGTTGAATTTTAAGGGTAGAGCTGGGCCATGTTAAGGAGCCTTCTCTCCCTGCCAAACCCTTCTTGCTAGAGGTCCTTCATGAATTTCACTTTTAGTCAGACTTTAGACAGTGCTTGCTCAGAATCACTGGTTATGCAATCTCTAAATCCATTTTAAAAACCTTATAGTCAAGCAATTATATTCCAGTAGCAATAAATTAGTCTTGGCTCTCAGGGACTAACCTGTGGGATTAAGCCATTGATGCTCTCCCAGTATGACAAAAGGTCCCCTGCCTTTTAATTTTCTTCTGGAGGAAATTATTGCTTGCTGATGGATACTCCTTTCTGGCTTGTTGCCAGTTGTTATAAATACCAATGCATCTTTCTTTTTTCAAACAATGTTATACAGTAGATTCTGTAAAACATTACTTTATGGGAATGCAGAATCAAAGCTGTTACTTACTTATATTTTGTTTTCTGCAGGACATCTTCTGCCTAATTATATTTCTGAATTTTCCCCATATTTACAAGCTAAAGACAATGCCTATTCCCTCAGGCTTGCTTTTAGATGAAGAACTGTAAATAGAATAAAATCTAAATTACTTTGATGGACACACATATTGCTGTCCCCTTGGGTGCTTGACATTGCTATTCTTTGTGGTTTCAAATGTGCTATTTGCTGTCACTTAAATATTTTAAATAAAGAGTAAGTGGAATATGAGAAATCCGTGCAGGTATAAAGAAGAATGTCTCCTTTAGCAGATGTAGGAGTTTTGGGACAGTATGCTAAAGCAAATAAAACTTACTACTTCCTAAAGTGTAAGGCTTAGCATTTTTAGTGGAATGTATGTATTCACACATAACGAACGATCTCAGACTTTTCTGATTCATGTCCAAGTCTTAGGAATAGCATCAGGTTTTAAACCCTTCAGAGAATTTGTGTGTGAGGCTGAGATGATATTATCTAAAGATGCTTTTAAAATACCTATCTCTAAGAATGTTAAACCAAGCATCCTGGTGACATAAATGTGATTATGTACCTGAAATATCTTCGTCAGCTAGAAAAGAATTTGGCAGAAAGTTGTTTCTATCTGTAGGTTCTCCAAACTGTTAACTCCAAATGCACAATTGTATACAGCTTTGGTAACTAAAAAACCTGCATATCTACCATTTTTTTATAACTACATATTAATATACTGTATATGGTGTTGAAGATGAGAAGAAAGGTAATCAGGAAGTCCCTAATTAGTAGGCACGGACTCATCTTCTCTAGTTTTGAAGACTTCTTTCTCAATTTTTCCAAAACTGAACACAAGCAACAAATCTTAAGTACATGGCCCTAAATATAATCATTTTTCTGTTCAAAGTTACTGCTGCAGCAGCCTTGTCTGTGGTTGGAGCTAAGAGATGATTTGTAGGTGTTTACCGTACAGGGCTTGCTGAACTCCAGAATGTGGCTGTGGCAAACTGAGGTATGAGACTTGCTCCTGACTTGTGCTGATCCTCCTAGCCAGGACTACTGAAATCTGAGGTCCTGGCTTTCTTGCCTGAAGCTGTTGCTGCCTTTAGAGCTAGTTCATACTTGGATTCTCATTTGAAACATCTGGATTGCTTCCTATGGCAGGATCTCTAATGGCCACATCAGCTAACTGGGCCTGCCAGTGATTTTTTCTGTTATGAACTTCATTCTGATTTGTGGGGGTTTTTTTCCTGTCTGGTACAAAGCTTTCACCACCAGCCTTTTTGACTTACCCTCTTGGCTCTCCTGAGACATTGTTTGCAGCTGTTTGTAAGTGGTTCTTGTTTTGTGAATTCATAATTTAACTTTTAAGTATCTTTTTAGTACGTATCAGCATGTCCTGTGACAATGTAGCTGATAAAGCTGTTCTCCACTTCTAACCTTTGAAGCATAATATTTATTTTAACTGCACCTGTTACTCCATATTACTACATTCCCACTAATGCAGGTAAATACTCGTCTTTATGTTTTGATACATTTATAGGTGAGTCAGTTTTCTATAACTCTTATTACTGGTGGAGCAAGTGGAGTTCAGGCTGCATCTGTCATTGCTGCATTACTGTGTTTGCATTCCTGCCTTAAAATTAAAGATATTTGCCGAAGCCCGCGATTTGCGGCGCGAACCGGGGTGAAAGTACACATCAACGTGATGCAGATTCAATACGTTTATTCCTTGTCCCTCACATCTTTATATACCCTTTGGTAGCCAATACCCATGAACATCCGCCAAGGATGAACTTATCATTGGTTATAGCTTTCCGATTACGCAACGAATACTCGGTCCTGATTGGTTAACGCATAAACCACGAATTTCAAACCTTTCAGCCATTCCCCTTGTAACCTCTTTCTTTGTTCCTAGGTAGCCCTCCGGCTCCCCAACAAGGCCAGGGTGCCTGGCACATGGTCCACGTAGTCCTTCAGTACAGCCAGGGCCCCAACAGATATTAATGAAAAGTGATTTGCTTTTTAATTACTGATGCTACTTTGAAATAGCTGTAGTCCTTTGAGAAAAGCACCTTCAGTTTTTTCTCTCTGTCTTTTCTGCTGCTTGCAGTGCTAGAGATAATATTGATTTGTGTATGCATTTGACTTTGAAAAAACATCTTTTTCAAAACAAAAGATACTTGCCTCTGACCCACTATTCCTCAATCTGTGAAACACCAGTCTGAATGACAGCAGGGTTGTCAACCAGACAAAAGCTGTCTCTGTCTCTTAATCACTGTCAAAATCTTTGAATCCAGGCAACTTGGAGGGCTCCTGTGGTCCACTGTCATCAGAGGGAGAAGGGTTTTCCAGTTTGTTCTTATTCCATCTAATATTGCTGCTCTGATTTGTTCTTCTTCCTATGAACCTTGTCTCTTAACTGGGCCAAAAAGTGATAAGAAGAAATAAGCAGACCCTCTTGTTAAACTGTATACAGGGAAAGGAGTATTCAGCCTTCTCCCAGGACTTCATTTGTTGCCCATCTCAGTTCTGAGCTTTCCTTGCTCCTAGGAAGTAGGGTACGACAGTCTTCTATGCATAATTGATGGGTATTTTTGAAGCAAAAATTCAACCAGCTAAACCCTACCTCCCACTACAACCATAAAAATGTTAATTCATGCTAACTCTAAAAAAATGCATCTAAATGCATTATTTAGGTAACTAACTCTAATACCGAGTAAGAGGAAATAATTGACCGTCAAAGTCACATGTAATGTATGTGCCAAAGTGTGGAGTGGAACTTAGGCATTAAGTTTCCTAGGACAGCCCAATAATCTCTAAAAAATATGCTTAAATTGCAGCAAAAAAAACTTAACTAGTGTCAGTCTTAAGAACATTTTAAAAAGTGGTTTAGAATAAATATAATTAATGCAAATAGTTGAAACATAATGAGATGCTGCAGTGTTTTTCTGTGGTAAATGCTCAAGAGCTCAGTCAACTTCATAGCACTCTCAAATTAAAAAACATAATCCTAAATCAGATATCATTAAAATATTTAATTTATTAAATTAATATTATAATACTGGCCTCCTAAGCAAGATGAAATTCATGTTGAATTGAAAATGTTGAAATACGTGAATGTTATCTGATGTTGTCAGAAATCTCTGGCACTTAACAACTTGTGGTATTCTTTTATTCCTCTCCATCCTGTCCTTAACTAATGGTTGAAGTTTTCAAATTTGAATCTGTTTTGTCAGATGAATAATTTTTTGCATCTAAAGACTGATATGAAAATTATCTGAGTCATGAGGCATACAGTGGTTGTCATCTGATGTCTTTTGTAAACATAAATATTTATCATTGAGCTGATTACAGCCTTAGAATAATCTAAAGCACAAAGGGCAGGGAAGCATTCAGAACATGGAAAGATTAAGCAACTCTTGTACCCCTTTCACGTGAGGATTTTACTGCGTTTGAAGTGCAGCTGCTTGAACTTCGGCAGTAGCAGAGCATTGTATACTGGCTTTTGCTGAGCATTAGCTGCATTCATTATTAGTGAGATTTAAAAACATATGCTTGGTAGTAAAGCATGGTATCTGAAAAGTATGCTGAAGGAGCTTTGGGATTTAGGTTACAGTTGTGTTATCGATGTAGGCCCCCCAGTGTTCTGTTTTCTTTCCATCGTGTGACTGTATAAACCTCTGTTGCGTGGAAGAGAGGTCTGTGGTCCCTTTTTTGTTGGAGACAAAATCACATGGCCAGTCCTGCATTTATATGTGACAAATGTGTGATTACATGTGATGTAGAGAAGTCTGAGTGACTGTGTATAACTAGAGGTGTCTGACCAAAAGGTTGACTGCTATAGGCTGAGGTACACAGGAGTCAGGCAATTAAAGCATGATAATACATCCAGCTATAATGAATTTCCACCTATTGTATTGACTCACCGCAGTTTGGAGAAAGCACTTCTATGCTAAGGTGAATTCACACAGTTGTGGTCCTTTTAATTTTCTTACTAGAAGCCAGTCAAACTACTGTCATGCTTATGAATTCTCTCTCCTACTCACTGAAATTAGTGATGCTGCTGGTGTAGATTTGAATTAAAAATCTATTTCAACAGATATGCTAAGTAGGAAGTGATGTTGTTTAATGAAGTTGAGAAGCTTCTATTTTTCATTCCTCACTCAATGAACAAGCAGGTGTAGAGCAGACAGAATAACATTATACCAAATTAAGGTTGTCTTTTACACATGGCATTGAGAATTGATTATTTAAATTAGACTTTTTAGTTATCAGACATTAAATATGGCATCAGCGTTTCACTCTTATTTTATGTCAGCCTTGTCACTTGAAGTAATGATTTGATAATATGCACAACAGTGAACAGTAAATGCAGAATCATTATCAGTGTGTTAAAATTCATGCTTTTATATTTAGTGCACTGAGAAATATTGCAAACTCCAAAGGAGTTGAAAGGAGTGTGTGTGCATGTAATTTTTTGTCTGTATGATCTGCATGTTTCACATACCATGAAGATACTGTAGAGGTGAAGAAAACACTTTTTCCAATGTATTTAAAATTGGTGAACCACAAATTGCCACCCTGACCTAGTTTAGCATGGGAGTGACCTGATGAAAGGTAGAAAAAGAGATTTAATGTAATTGAATTGAATTTATTTTTACTTTTGCAATTCGGAAGAAAAAAATGAGTCTTCTGCTTATTGAACATTAGCAGATGACTATAACTGATCATAAGGGAATGTCTTTACACTCAGTTAATTAAGCACACCTTCTTCATTGCAAATGACTGTAGAAGTACCCAGAGGGGACAAAAATGATTAAAAGAACTTCAAAGAGAATAGAAGTTAGGATATTAACACTGTCCAATCTCTTTCCTTTGCAGTTCTGTGCAAATAAGTGGAAAAATTTGTAGCTTTAGTATCTTTATATATATATATATATATATATGTATAAAATGATACAATGTGTGTTCTCAGTGGCTGTACTGTGTGCATTTTTGTGTGACTTAGGTAAGATTCCCATATAAGAAATGCAGGAACAAATAAAATCTAAAATTATTTTGGAGAGAGCTCAGTTGTTTCCAGGGAGGTCGGACAAGAGAACCTCTTATTGAGATAAATCTGTTTATGATCTTGAAAATCATGTTGATTCAAATCAACAGTAACAGTTTTTATTCAGAAAGGATCTTTTATTCCCAGAGATGCAAATTCATCTCAAGCCAACAGCTTGTTCCTGGAATTTCTTCTGACAATTTAAACAAGAGCATTTACAAAGCTTTGACCTAAAAAGTTCAGTATTTCCCCAGGACATTGTTAGAAGTGAAAAGTTGGATTTTTATCTCGTAGGTATTATCCTGGCTAGGAGCAGGAAAAAGAAAGCAAACCACCGATGATAGAAAGGGTTGTGCTTGATGAGCTTTTGACATGCTAGCAGAAGTCGTACAGAGACCTTTCTCATTGTTTCTGTGATAATACATATTACCAGGTATTTTTTGTTATGCTAATGGTTTAAAAGCAGTAGGACTGAAGTCCTGAACAGTTTAATAATGCTAAATGTAACTGAGCATCATGTATGATTATGTTTATTTCCAAGGCTGTGAGATAGTACAGTGAGGATTTATTACCTCCTTTTGCCTTTGTAAATAGCCAATAATTCACAGAAGCCTGTAATATCCTCTGGATGGCAGAGAAAAGCACACTGGTTGCGAGCACGAGGTGAGGTGTCCTGGGTTGGGTTTCTTTTACTGGTATTTTTAGATTTGATGGCCTATTAAGCCTGAATTTGATATCGATTGATGCTGAATACACACAGGGGAATTCAGATGATTACGGGATACCCAGCTGGTGTGCTTTGGTGCATTTTCTGGAGAATATGGACATTTTCTGGGTTTCATTCTGCTTTTCACTTACCCCAGTATCCTTTGCCAGAAACTACCATCTCTGTGAATGGAGAGCAACCATGTGGATTCATCTGAGCACTTCTGCACAGATCACCTGTTCATAAGCCCCCTCTTTTATCATTAGACTTGTCAGAGCTTTCTGAACCTAAGTCAGGAAGCGTTAGCTCCCATCAGTCCTACCCGTTAGATGTGGTTTGGATGGCCTCTGTCAGCGTTTACCTTATAAACTCGTTTGGATGAGAAAAGCTCAAGAACCTTTGTGACATTCAGAGGCTGACAAGATAATAAAGCATTCTTCTGCATATGAGCCATCTTGCAGCTGTCAGATGTGTGCACGTAATGGTCCCACTTGTACGCTCACCCAGGCTCATGAAAATCACCATGAGAGCAGGGCTGTTCATCCAGGCCCAGTACTGCCGGCTGTCTCAGGAAATATAATTGGTTTAAACAGCATTTGGTCAAATCTTGCGTATAGCTCAAGTGGTTATCCAGGTCTTATACTTGAAAGATTATGTAGGTGCTAACCTTTTGGTGGAGTTGAGGGCTTTATCTTGTAAGTTTTAAGAGCTGCTAACATTTTTTTTAATATCACAGTCCATAAACCCCAAATTAGATTTGACCTGCATGCATTTTTCTCATTGACAATGAAAATTCTTTATTAAAATGTTTCTCATTAAAATGAGAGCTGCATAACTGTTAGGGGAATTTGTGTATGGTGTAATAAATAAGCCAGGCCTGAAGTACAAATAGTAATTTTTTGTTTGTTAGTTTGTTTGTTTGGATGTAAACCTGACTTACAGGGACAAGTCCCATTCCTGTTTTCTGTCTTTCCCACTCTTATCACAATGATCCTCCTAATTTTTTATTTCATTTTATCTCCAGAACCTCTGTTATTACTAATAAGCTACAAACTGTATGCAAGTGAGGTCCTAGTTTGTATATTACATGTTGACACTTACATAGCCTTGAGTATGACCATGCAAAAATTAAAATTACTAATATGAAAGCTCAAGAACCACAATCTGTATTCTGTCCTCCTAACCAACTCACTGAAATGCATATGCAGTTTGCCATTGACTCCTTTCAGAGTTGTCCTTTGGTCATGCTGTGGTTGTTCAAAAACCCCTGCAGAAGTTCCAGGCTGAGGTTTCATAGTGATCAGAAGGTGGAAGAAGGAGCAAGTATGGCCATGATAAGGTGGTATACTGATTTCAGAACTGGGTATATGGGTGATGGTGCCACATGTAGCATTCATTTCTGTCCTTGTGAAGGTAAAACATGTAGTCTTGGAAGGGGAGAAGGTTTCTTGGGGGGGGCTTTCCTCTAAGATTCAGGGGGAACTTGTATGTTTGAAGGCAGAAGTGTTTCATGAGGAGTCAGAAATGGTTCTTTCCCGTTAATCTTTTCTTTTTGTGGAGTGGGGAATGGTTGGAGGTGGGGAGGAGCTCTGGTACTGTTCTCTCTTCCCAAGCAATCCCAAAGGGCCTGTGATTTGCAGAATGCTCTACCGCCAGGCTTGTGTTTTCACTTACATGTTTTCACATCTAATATTGCCAAATACAACCAGAGGTGAAGGGGAAAAGAGAAAGCAAGAAAATAGTGGCTGAGTTTACCCAGTGATTAATTTGGGGAGCAATTTTTTCTCCCTCCTCTTTCATGATCTTCCTCCAAGGAGGAAGCAGTTGATACTGTCTGTGAGGAAATTAATTTACTTTTGTGGAATTACTTGATGAGTAGAGCATGTCTACAAGTTCATAATAAAACTGTTCTGAAGCTCTCCTCAAAAGTGGACATTTCTTCTGCTTATCTATGAAGTTGGTTGATTCTTAGCACATCATTGCTAAAATGCTTGACTCTTTGCATTAAAACCAAATGAAGCCCCCACATAAATACATTGTAAGTTATAAAAATTACAGTGCTTTAAGACTATGTAACTGACTATTTTTTGCAATTTAAAAATAATGTTTGAAGTTGATTTAACCTAGAAAGGTAGATATTTTGCATATTTTTCTATTAAAATATTATTTTGAAGTCATATAATTGAATTTAATTTCTATTTTAAGGCTGTAATGAAGACCATTTCTGCTTCCTGCCCTTATTGAAATAGGCATTGTATAAAATGTGTTCCATTTTAACCACAATTCAAAAAGGAATGTGCATGTTACTTATGGCTTTCCTGCTATTCTTTCGTTTCTGTATTTTGCTCTTAGGTTTTCTCAGAACATTGTTAGAGCCAGACCTGGCAAGAAGGTGATTGATATCGCTCTTTGTGCCCTGGCTAAATAGCTAAACATACAGCGTATTGTGTCGGCACTCAGAGAAAAAATGAAATGCAATTAAATTCATTTCAACTTCAGTAACATGACATTTCTGTTTCGTTCATGTCAGCCTTTATTCTCTTCTATAATCAGATTTTGTTACCCTTTTTATAATGTCTCCTCACTTCAGCAGTCACTAAATAGGATGCCTGTGTTACAAGTTAATTAGAAATTCTCATGTGTCTGTGTTGATTTTCCCAAATCTTTGGTGTGGTCACCACATCTTTCAAGAGAGTACATTTCACTGGCTGCTGAACTGTGAGGCAAGAGGTCCATACCCTGTCCTGAATCCTCTGTGTCTGGCTTTGAAAAGGATTATTGTGTTCCCATCTAGAAACAACCATTTCCTAAAATATTTCAGGTAATCGGAATGGTCTTTATATCAGGAGAGATTTCTTTAAACTGTGAAAAAAAAAAAGCCTGGGAAACAACTGTTTGCCCTTTGTATTGACAGAATCCATAAGGGAAATACTTGGAGCCTTTCACAGCAGGTGCCAGTAAGAATGCAGGGGAGTGATGGGAGAGGAGATGAAAAGAGGAGGACAAAAGATCTCCGTCATCCATCTCTTTGTTCATAATTGTAAATTAGAAAAATATACAATATCAATGCTTAGCTCTAGGAAAAGCATTTGTAGAGTCCAGTGAAGAGATAAACGGGGGATTTGAGTTACATTCCTATGTAAATTAACCTTAAAGATTGTTACAAATAGGTTTCAAAAGTCATCTTCAGGTACACTGTGAATTACTGTTTCTTAATGAAAAATACACAAGCAAATCCCATTAAAAGAACCCCAACAAACAAAAAAAGATTTTGAAGGAGAAAACCTATCATACTTGCAGATTTCCTTGTGTACGTAGGCATTATTGTTATACTATTAATTTCTTCTTTGTTTTAGCTCCAGTGTCCCATCCCCCAGCCTTACCTCCCCATCCCTATCCACCCTGTACTCTTGTTTCCTATAATTAGTGAAGATACACATCTGTCTTCAGGCTACTACCTAATCTCTGAGGCCATATGGGTAAATGGAATATAATTATAATTTGGTAGAAATTGAGCCTTCTGCACTTGGTTCTTGTTCATTTTAAAGCAGCCAAATTTAGACTATGATATAGCAAGGCTTGGAGGCTGGGGTTAGTCCTTGCACAGTAAGTCTTTTTTAGATGGAAATTTTCCTGTGTTGATTTGGGTGGGAATTACGCCAGTTTGGGAGGAATTCTGACACAATGTTACCACGATATAGAAGCACCCTGCATATTGTGCAGAAATCACCTGTGGTTATATGCAAAATATTAACAGAGGTCATTTTTTGTCCCCCTCTTTTTCAGTTATTTTTATTTCAGTTGCTGCGAGGACTGTCTTACATCCACCAGCGTTACATTTTGCACAGGGACCTGAAACCACAGAATCTTCTGATCAGTGACACGGGGGAGTTAAAGCTGGCAGACTTTGGTAGGCAAGCAGTTAATTACAAGTCTCTTATAATGTTGTAGGAATGTCAGACAGATGGTTCCATTGATTTCTCTTCCTCACACCCTATTCCTTAGACACACCTTCTTCATTGTAGATAATTGCACATTTTTCTCCTGAGCGAAGAAATTGATTATGGTCAACAAAATGCTTGATTAAAAGGGAGCAAGTGAAAAACAAATATATACTCCAGTTCTCACATGGAAGATAATGCTGCAAGTATTTCAATTCTGTTTACTATGAGACCGCTGAATTAGAATTCAAAGCCATTAAAAAGAAAGGAAAAAGGTAGATCTTAGGAAATACAGACTGTATGAAGAGCATAATCACTTAGGGTTGTGGAAATCTGGATTAACTTTCATTAAATGGTCATTGAAAAAGACTGAAGGACGCAAGAATAAATATTCCTTCTAAACAGCAAAGGAAACTAGGATCACCTGTACTTTTTAAGTTTCCAATATTCCCTTATGGGGAAGCCTTGTGTGGAGTATTAAATATGGGGAAAATGCCCACTGAAATGTTGTTAGCCTTTTTTGCCTTTTTAAATTTTTTTTTACTTAATACTTTCTTGTAGCTACACTGAGGCGAGTACTCTTTCCTCTGAAAACCATTGTGAATGCAGATGTGGAAAATGACAATATTTTTCTGTAGGGGTTTTTACAAAATGTAGGAATTTATTTCTTTCTTGTAGATCAACTTCTCAGCTATTGATTCCAGCAGAACTTCTGAAGCAAGCTGAAAATGTGACCTATTGGCTTTTTTAAAATGTCTTTATTTTTATGACTTCTTTCTACATCGGCCTTCACATTTCATTCAGCAGACAGTAATAAGGGAGCCTGATGTGCTAATTGGCAATTTCACTGTTAATGCAGTCATGGGTTTTTTAGTCTTTTAATTAGCATTACTGCAATTAACAGCTCGGTGTCTATTTGCTGTGCTGGAGAAAGGAACAGGACTTCAGGTGGACACAGTACACAAAAACTTGATTGGCCTTTGGATTGTAAGGCAATTAGAGAAGTAGCATTAGAAACAATTACTACCTGGTTTTACATACTGTTTTCTCTTGCTGTTTTGGCAAACTTTGAAGATGACAGAATTTATTTTAAAATACACTTTTTTTAAAAAGCATGCTTGCATGTTGCATTTTACTATGAAATTTTATCTCTTAATGATTCACCTGTTTCATGTATTTAAGTGCTTTTGTAGTAAAATACAAATTAGTCCTCTGTTGAAGGTGGTGTGCTGCTTGAGATTACTAGTTTTTTTGTGTCGTTTACATGTATGAATTTAACTGACTTCCAAGTATCCCAAACATTTTAAGTCCTTCAAGAGACCATGATGCCGGTGCTCTATCTTTGATGGATAATGAATATGTAGATCATGTTACAAATGCTTCATATGGTGTGGGGATTTTGTGGGGGGCGGGAGAGAGCTTGCTGAGGCCCTGTGGCACTGACAAATGCCTTGCTGGAGGTGTGAACTGATCAATGAGGAGTCTGGCTCAGGGGTAGGTTGTGTTGCCTAACATTGCCATAGAGCAGAGGAAAGGGTGGGCTCTTTGGTTTTGTCCTGGTGCAGTAGGATATATAATTATCACTTCTGATTAAAATTATTACCTCATTGTGGCACTAAGGCTAAATATCCCGGTGATGTCATCACCGGGATTTTCCCAGATATGTGTTGGCGTGAATTTGAAGTTGACTGTTGTGTATTATTTTTAGAGAGAGACAGTGAGTACAACCAAAAGGAATTATCCAGTAGTAGACATACAAATGTATGATGTGTGGAGATTTTTTTTTTCTCGTTTATCCTCACATAACAGAAACATCTGTGTAATCTACTCTTACACACTGAGAGAATATTATATGACTCCATTTTTTTTAAGCTAGATTTTCTTTCATGGCTCATGACCTCATAAAATTGAACACCAGATGGGTTAAATTTCACTTCTGAGGACCAAGATGAAAAATTAGAAGTGATGAGGTTAGTCTGATGGGTCATGACCTCATTCACTAGTGACATGAGAAATGAGAGCACACCCATGTGCTCTTTTTGTGAATCTCTCTGTATATTAACTTATTTAAATGCTGTATAGCCCACATTCCACCTTCCCAGTATGAAAGACTCTTCTTAAACAAGATGTAAAATACAGTCCTGTTTCTCTTTATGTTTTTCTCCCGCGAGTGACTAATTTGCAATAACGCGCTTGGAAAGGAAGTTGGGTTAGATTGTATATTTAATTAATTACGCGAGGAGCAGTATGGAAATTAGAGAGGTGGGTGTTTTGCTTTCAAATGCACTCAAGGCAGGAGAGAACCTATCAAGAAATCAGTTTCTGCCAGAGATAGGATTGGCTTTGCTAGCACAATAAATATAAAATCCTAGAGCAAAGGCCTTTTAGTCTCTAAGGACAAGACCATCAGATTTAGGTTTCATAAGTTTACAAAAAATCAACAGTGTGGGCAAAATTTCCATTTGGCGTCAGACTTATTTCATCTCCTTGGTGTAGGATATCAAATACTTAAAAGGAGGCTGTAGTAGATCATAGTTCTTGAATAAACAAGGTAAAAGAAAGGCTGTTCATGCCTGCCAGAGCATTGCACTGTGGCTGAAGTGGAATCTTTGAGTAATCATGGGCATGTGTTTTTCTACAGCAGGGCTTTCAGACATAGATACTCTGCTCTGTGGGAGTGTCTTTGTTCAGATGAATGGTGGTTTGCTTTTCTGTTCATTGTGCTCTAGCTGCTAGGAAATGAACATTTATGAGAAGACTCAGCAGTCAAATGAAACGGGAGAACAGATCATAGAGGCTTTATCAAATTAAAAATGGATGAGCTATAAAATATGGCTTTCTTGAGAAGATATAATAGGGGAGACTAAAACTTGAATAATTGTTGCTATGAAAAATAGTCCTTGAACTCCATTCCTGCATTATTTTTTTTCAATCTAATTAAAATTACTGAGGAAAATTAAGTAGGAATTCTTTTAATGAAATTAAGTGCAAGAATTTTTGAATCTGTGATGTGAATTTGGCTGTGTACAGGCTTGTTTATTTTCCCCTGTACATATGTCTGATTGAAGAAGTATTATAAACCTTTAGTGAGTAACACCATAAGCAACTGCAAACTTAAACGAGTAGAAAGCCTTATGCTTAATGCTTTATGCTCCATGGCTGTTCCTTAGCTTTTGGTTAGTAATTTCTTTACTTTAGCTTTTCTTTGCACTGTGTATAGATGCATGCATTTGGCCTTTGGATGTCTTTTGACTTCAAAAAAGAAAATCTTTGAGCCTTTGTTTTGGGAAGTCATAGCACAGTTTTAAAAGCAAGGTATGCTTCTAGAATAAATGACTTTTTCTTAACTAAAAAGAGTGTTGAATGGTTGTATAGCAGTGAAGATGAGCATGCACTCAAAGATCAAGCACTAAGAGTATCTTTTTTTCAAAGTTAATTCCGATCAAGTAATTAGTGATCTAAGCAATCCAGCAATCTAAGCAAATGCATGATATGTTTTCAAGTTGAACATATTATAACCAGTGCCTTATGCCATTTCAGTAATCTGTTATCAAAATGTCATTTTGAACCTCTAAGAAGTATATACCAAAGACTAACAAATATAAATAAAAAAGCAGAGGGACAAGCACTGTCAGGCATATTGTCACAGCCAGAAGAGTTGTTGAAAGGGGTGTTGAAATTATTTAGGTGGTAGCTACAGCAGCTCTGCAAGGAGATAAAGGCATATGGAAGTAAACTGTGTTGAGGTGAAGGAGGACATGGGCAACAACAGAATGTTGAGGAGGCAAGGCAAAGGTAAGGTGCTGGAAGAGTGCGAGGTAGAGAAGCAATAAGTGCTTGTGGAAAATGCAGACCCAGTGCTAAGTGGAGCGGGTGATTTAGTCACAGCAGACTCTAGCAAGGCTGAGATGCTTGGTGACTTCCTTGTCTTGAATAAGAAGATATCACAGACCTTTGTTCTCAGATGAACAGGGAGGTTCAGGGATGAAAGAGGTGAGTGGAAGAGAATTGAGTTATGGATCTTCTGAAAAATCTTGACCCATGCAAGCACATGAGTCCAGGTAGAAGGCATCCTGGGGCTACTGAGAAAGCTGATGTATGTCAGACTCTCTCATCCTTGAAAGACTGCCTAGACTGGTGGAGGCCCCACTAACTGGAGAAAGGTTAATATTGTACCCATTTTCAAGAAGGCAAGCAGGAATATCTGGGGTACTGTAGGTTGATCAACCACCATCCCTGGGACAATGAAGGAATGGGTCTGCTTTCTGTACATGTGAAGAAAGTGTTTTCCAGTTTTAATCTGGTAAATCATGTTTGATCCATGGGATTGCCTTCTGTAATGAAATTAATAGCTCTGCAGTCTCCCAGTAACCAAGAGTAGGTTGCCAAGAGGATGGTGGTGCATAGCAGGAAGGTGCTCTTTACTGAGGTGCATGGTGGGAGAACGAGGGATCATGGTGGGAGAATGAGGGGTCATAAGCTGAAACAAAACTGCATATAAGGATGGAAGTGTTCACTATGAGAGCACTTGAGCGTTGGAGTGGCCCAGAGAGGTGGTGAAATCTCCATTTGCTTCAGTGACTAGACAAAGCCTTGAGCAATCTGGCACATCAGACTAGGCAAATTTGGTGTGATTCTGTGACTCAGTCTATACCATGCTTTGTTTAGTTTGTTTTTCAGTGTTTGGGTGCTGGCATTTAGCTGTTGTCTATGCTGATATAAATCAAGACTAGATAATCAGTTGTATTTGCATCCAGATTATTATATTTAATAAAGTCCAGTGCAAAGTCCCTAAATAGCTGATAAAAATGAAGTAGGAGGTGGGTCCCACCTTCCACATGGGAATTTCCAGAAAGGTTATGCAATTTTTCTGCCTTGTCTCTTATTCTCTGTCCCAAAACATCCAGTAGTAGCCTAATACTCTGACTCTTCCAGGGACAATATGGACTTTAATCTGATCTTAGTATGGTTAAGTTTATAAATCTTTTATTTTGAAAAAAAAAAAAATCTGGGTTGAAAAATACATAGTTGATGTTAGAAATTTTCAGATAAAACATTTACATAGCTTTTGAGGGTAGGCAACTTTCAATACATCAAGAAAATCTTCAGGGCATGGGTGTAGAGAACAACACATTTAAACTTGCCTAGCATGTGAGGCAGTGGAAGTGCTTCTGACGTGGTGAAACTGGCCAAATGACTAACAAGGCCCTTGTCCTGCTTTATCTGTGAGTTGATCAGCCCCTGTGATGTAATAAAAGAAAAAATCAAGTAAGCATGACTGAGCCACGCATCCTTCTAGATGCATAGGATGATTAATAATAGATAGCAGGAGCAAGGAGGCTTGAGATTTGTAATAAAGAGAATTATACTCAACGGAGTTGCAGTTTAAAACTGTAGCTGAGTATTAAAGAGGATGATTTCATGAATTTCCATATAGATTTTTCTGTGGGGATCATGTCAGGAATATGTCACACGGGACAAGACTGTTGCTATGTAGTTTGCTGTTAAAATGATTAAATCTATGTTGACAACTTAAGAAAAAAAATAGTTCTTTTTTCACAGTAAGAATCCTGTAAGGAATTTCTTTATAACATACCATATAAGATTCATATGAAAGGTTGGATAGCGTAAAAGATGGCTTGCATGGCTAACTGCCATGTTTTTCTGTGTAAATGCTCCACAGAGTAACAGTTCTTGAAGATGCTGGTATAAGGAGTTGTCACGGTGCCTGAAGAGCTGGTACTTTATGTTGTCAGCGATGCATGATGACATTGTTTGCAAAACTCTTCCAAGAGCATCTCTGTGTGAACTACCTCTATCTTTCTGGCTTCAAGTGAGTTTGAGTAACAGCGGGCCTGGGTGCCACTGCTGCTGGACATTGGGACAGGGTCTAGGAGCGGCCTGGGTCACTTCTGAGGCAGCTGGTCACAGCGGGATTCTGCTGTCAGGCTGTAGAAATGCTGGAAACTCTGTGGGATTTTTTTACCAGAGGCTGCTATGATAAAGAGAACCAGTTTAGGCCAAACATAGGTCCAACAGGCTCCTCTGAAGTGAACAGAGAAAGAAAAAGGCATTTCTTTCCCACATTCCTATGGGAGGTTGCTGTTCTGCCAGTTCCCCTTTGATAACAGGCTTTGAAATCTGAAGAATTTGTTCTTGTACTCCCCAGGAGGGTCAGTAATGGCTTTCTTTAAGGGCTCTGTTTGTATTAAATATCAAGAAGTGAAGATGGCTTCAGTGACAGCATTGCAAGATGAAAAAAAAAAAGTGGGAACCTGGAAAGTGAGACCTGAACTTGACTTAGCTTGCAGGTCTCTGTAAAAGACAGCTATTCCTGTAGTTAACTGTAAATACAGAATTTTCCATGGAGAGCAGAAGCGTATAGTGCTGGTCATGTTGGCAGCTGGGCTGAAGGCCTGGAGCAGCAGAGCAGGCTGTGTGCATTTGTCCTGGTGTAACCTCAAGCACACACACCACCAAGGAGTCACTGACACAGGCCTTGCCGCCCCTGTTGCTTTCTAGACCCAGGGGAAAGGAGGCCAAAGATCAGAACCAGAGCCAACAGGTTTTCTCTTGGAGGAAGGATTAAAGTCATGGACAACAGATGCTATGGGTACTGTAGACCGAGACACCTGTGGTAGGCTACTGTGCTAATTGTTTGCTTTCCCAGTATGACAGGCTTTCCCTTTCACCCCAGATGTTCCTTCTTAGTTCCTTGCTCTCAGGGAGCAGCCAATGCTGCCTCCATCGCCTCCAGGAGCAAGGGCTTCACGTGCTGTCCTCGTGATCTTCTCTCGTTGTGCCCAGAAGAGAGCTGCGATGGAGAGAGAGGAGATGCATAGGTGGCAGGATATCTCCAGTGACAGCAGTGTCAAAGGGGTGGACTTTGTTTCTGTCATTTGGGCTGAAGAATTACTCTGTGTTGTTTTAGAGGTGAAGATGTTGGAGACTGTGGTCTAGTGCTATTGCAGATGCTTCTTGCTTCTCATATCTATTTGGGGGTTTTTTTGTACCTGTTGTGGGCCTCAGTCTAATTTGCTTTATTGATCTGATGGTTTTATTGCATAGCAGGTAAATCTAAATAAAAAATTTTGCCATCATGAGAGTCAATGCAGGAAAAATACCCTTCAAACAGCAGTTGTGTTTGATAGCACATGTGGAAAGAAGTGATCCAGGTACACAGTTTGGAGACATCACTTTGCAAATACTGTGACATTTAGTTTTGTTCAACTAAGACCTTCACTTTATTAGTAGTAAATACAAAGTAGAGCCACACTGTAAATTTTTTACTATGTCAGTCTTCACGGGTGGCTTTTTAACATTTGAAATTAAACTGCTCTAAATATACCACCCTTTTCAGATATTGAAAAGTAAATGCTGTAACTCAAGCCCTTCCCACTGAGAAGTGCTGTGCAGGATTATTGGCTGATAAGGAAAATTTAATTTTAAAAAAAACCAACTGTTAAGGAGATGGAGATTGGTATGACTCACTAGATGGGTCCCCTGTTAAACACATCTCAAATTACTTAGGGTTCAATCTAGTTTCCCATTCTTACAAGTTTCCCATTCTTACAAGTTAGAGTTGTATCGAGCTTTTAAATAGGAAGAAAGCATCTTAATTATCCATTAAGGACAATAAAGGAAGTTGGTTATGACACCATTAAAACAATTGTGATGAAAAATCTGTTTCAGTGTTTCGTACTTAAGAACAACATGGGATTTAGATGTCATCTGTACTGCAGCTAACTCAGTGCTGACTGTGATTTTGCATTATTATCACAGTCATGATTTTTTTTTCATTGTCTTGTATTCCCCACCTAAGTGTCAACCAGGCTGTTATGTGATAATTGCACAAAAAATGTGCAGAACTGTGGTCTGCTGTCTGTACAAGGAAGAACCATACATCCAAAATAATCTGTAAATGCATTTAAAATCTGGGAAGTCATGAAAATGGGGGTTACAAGGGAAGCCTTATTCGGTCACGTGACTATGTCCTATCAGTGTAACGTGACTTTTTCTCTTCCTACATATCTCGCTTCTTTTATAGCCTTAGCCTTTTGATTGCTTCCACGACAAGCCCCTGTATTTAAAATACTGAACTTTCAGCTTTATTGTTCTGAAGCTTCTTTGCTTTTTTTCTGATGTGGCCATGGTCATGATAAACTCTGATCATGGTAAGGGTTTGGAATATAGTCATCTAGGTTGGTCCAGTATTACTTCATCTTTGCTTTTTTTCATCTGATTATGGTTTTGTTTAATGTTTCCTTACTTAAGAAAACATATTGTCTTCTATAGCAAGAAAATTATGCAAAAATTTAAAATAATTGTTTGTTTAATGATATGTTAATAGGTATGCAGATTTATTCTATACAGGATATAATCAGCTATGTGGAAATTATGGATAACTGGAAAATGGTGTGGATTAAAGAAGAAAGAATTCTTCATAAGAACAAAAATACTGATTTACAAAGAAAATGATTAATGAGAAAAGAGACTGGCAGTTCATTAAGTGTGCCATGTAACACAATATGAAATAATTCCATAATTGAGGTAGCATTTTAAAGAGGTGAGGCTCTGTAACTTGTAACATCATTAGTTTTGCCCTAGACAGTTTAAAACCTTACCTTACTGCAGCAGTCATTTTGCCAAGATAAATTTGAATAATTTATGCAGGGTTTTTTCATTCCTTCTGAAGGACACAGGGCTGGATGTATTAATATATTTATAGATGCACAATTCATACTAATGTAAATGAAAATCATGCTTGCAGGTCTACCTGCATTAAGATGAGAATTTCCCCTGCAGCAGTTGGCCTTCATGGTAGCCAGAAGAGGTCAGGCAATGCTTGTCTTAGTAATACTCAACACTTCTCCAGTGATTCACATTTCCAAAGAGCTGTACAAATGTTAACTCCACACCCTTATTTATAACCACTCATATATGTTACAAATAATCAAACTATAAGACCAAGAGGTCAAACAAAACGGTTAAAGACACAGAGGTCACAATATTAAAAGAAGGGAGATTAGGAATCAGCAGCTTTTTGACTGGGTGATGTGAGAACATTATCAATTGCTTTATCAATTGCATCAGGTGGAAATGCTGCTGGTGACGTTTTGTGTTACATAGTGGGGAGAGTGGCTGGTTAGATCTTCTCCTTGGTAAAAGTGTCCAAGCTTTCCTCCAAGGTCAACTCGACTTTTCCCACCTTTGTTTTTTTGAATTATGGTATCTCAGATATTATAAGAGTTTTTTTTCTGTGGTCATTGGAAATTAGGGAGAGTTCCATATGCCATCTCTTTTATTCACACCTTTAGCCATGAACATATTCTTTTTTTTTTTTTAAATGCAGCAATTTTTAAGCTGCTCAGATGTAAAATTTTTCAGTTATATTTGCTTTTGTGACTATATTTGCTTTTAAGCTGTGGTCTTTTTGTTAGATCTTAACTGCAGTGGGTTGATTTGATTGTAAAAGCAGATACTTAGTACAAGGCACCAAAAGGGAGAAATTTTATGCATGGCTTATATCATCACCTGGATAAAGGAATCAAGTGTTCCCTCAGTAAGTTTGCAGATGACACTAAGCTGAGAGGAAGTGTTGATCTGCTCGAGGGTAGGGAGGCTTTTCAAAGAGACCTGAACAGCTGGATCAATGGACTGAGACCAACAGGATGAGGTTCAATAAAGCCAAGTGCAGAGTCCTGCACTTGGGACATAACAAACCCATGCAGTGCTATAGGCTTGGGACAGCTGTCAGATGGAGAAGGACCTGGGGGTGCTGGTTGACTGCAGACTGAATATGAGCCAGCAGTGTGCCCAGGTAGCCAAGAAGGCCATGACTTCGTGGCTTGTATCAGAAATGGTGTGGCCAGCAGGTCTAGGGTGGTGATTGTGCCCCTGTACTCAGCATTGGTGAGTCCACACCTAGAGTACTGTGTCCAGTTCTGGGCTCCAAACTACAAGAGGAACATTGAGTCCTGGAACATGTTCAGAGGAGGGCAACCAGACTGGTGAAGGGTGTGGAGGGCAAATCTTATAAGGAGCAGCCGAGGGAACTTGGATTGTTTAGTCTAGAGAAGAGGAGGCTGAGGGGAGACCTAATTGCTACCTATAATTTCCTGAAAGGACGTTGTAGAGAGGTGGGTGATGGTCTCTTCAGCCAAGTGACAGGTGATAGGACAAGGGGAAATGGCCTTAAGCTGTGCCAGGGCAGGTTCAGATTAGATGTTAAGAAAAAGTTCTTCGCTGAAAGAGTTATTGG
Source organism: Heliornis fulica (assembly GCA_013399135.1). Lineage (NCBI taxonomy): Eukaryota > Metazoa > Chordata > Aves > Gruiformes > Heliornithidae > Heliornis > Heliornis fulica. Next base: position 593,628 of record VXBZ01012712.1, on the reverse strand, counting down.
GATGTGGAACAGGCTGCCCAGGGAGGTGGCTGAGTCACCCAACAGACGGGTAGATGAAGTGCTCAAGGATATGGTTTAAGATAGGACAGGTATGGTTGGACTTGATGATTTAAATGGTCTTTTCCAACCTTGTGATTGTGTGTGTGTTGTTGTGTGATCACTGATGCCTGCTCTAGAAAGGTGATTGGACTAGATGATCTTCCGAGGTCCCTTCCAATTCCTAACGTTCTATGATTCTGTGATTCTTGAAGCAAGCTGGAAATTTGGTTTAGCTTTGAACTCTCTCTAGACCTTAGGAAAAAAAATTAAAGAACTTTAAAAAGAAAAAGGTAAAAAAAAAAGAAATTAAATGTCTGCAAAAGCCCAATGTTATCTTCTTGAAACTTCGGCCATTGTTTGCCAATTCTGTCTTATTGTGCTCAGGATTACCAGCAGCTTTGCTACATAGGTTGCAGGATGTGACACTAAATGAGATGTGCTTATGTGTACTTACACTTTGCTCATGCATACCAAATTGTAATAGTAAATGGTTTAAATAAAACACGAAATGTTTCAAAGGGACTAATAATATGACAGCAGTATGTTGTCTGTGGTCAAAATACTATCAAGAAACCTTTGCTTGCAATCTACAAATAGTTTTATCAAGCATTGCACGGAGAGGTACCCCCATAGTCCTTGAGTTAAACGAAATAACAATTAAAAGAATGGCTTGGTTTCCATACGAATAGTTTTTTACTTGTTTGTTTAGTTATGATACAGGGTTCTGCAGTTGTGCTAACTTGGCTTACATATGTACATAATCAACTAAATTTGGCCACATGGCTCCAAACTTGCTGTCCTGGAAGTAGTGTTTCAGTACCACTGTGAAGAACAATATTGCAGGAGGAACATTTGCTTTTTAATACATGTTGCCAGGATCATACTGTTAAGGCCCAGCTTTATTGCTCTTCCAATGTAACTTTTTTTCCAAATTAAATGGTCTGTTCTCATTTCTTCTTTTTCTGTGACAAAAATTGTATTAAGAATTGATTAGGTGGCTCTGCAGGAATACAGATGCAAAGTCAAATAATAATTTAGACCTAAGCATATTGGAATGTCTCTCACATAAAACTTTTCCTCTAAGATTTGTGAATCAGCTAATTTAAGATGACATATACATTAAATGAATTTTGAGGAGTGATTCAATTGAACAGGTGAATCTGAACCTCCTGTCATAAAATGGAGCTTAATAATATTCCTTTTCAAAAGCAACGGTACTTGCATGAGTTTCCTTGATGGCTTCACACTTGAAAGCAAAGTGAAAATAATTTTAAATTTTCTTGAAAACTTTAAAAGTTCTGTAGTTATTTTTCCTTTGGTGCATAAACTTTGAAATAACTGAATTTTTTTAAGTTTTGTTAGCTTTGCACCAGTGCCTGCACTGTACTGTACTCATGTTTTCAGATCTTTCTGGCTCTCTGACTTAAGACAGGACATATGTACTACACATGCAAAATGTGTTGGAGGTCTCCAGAACAGAGCACCCATGACAGTGGTTTTACCTGCTGAGGAAATACATAAGCTGCAGAGTAGAACAGAAGTAGTGGCAATGACAGAAATCCAGCTGAGTATTTGTCTTCTCTATAAATAATCTGTCTTGGGTACTGGAAGCAACCTGGATTAAATTCCTTGATCACTAGAGAACCCTTTGTGCCAGGCAGGGCAGTCATGGTTCAAAAGATGAGGCTAGATAATGGAACAAGTGCAGCTGTGTCCTGCAGCCTGGATGTGTATGCTGGGGTGACACCTTCGCTGGAAAAGCAGGCACATCAGACTTAATTGCCTTGACTGTGCAGTGCCGGGGCCAGGAGACAGTGGCTGGTAGTTACAGAATTGTGCTGTTCATGTATAAGTCAGATTTTGTACTGGAAGAATTGATGGTTTCAATACCCATGGCGTGACAGTTTTTCAGATTCACGGATTCCAGTCCTGCAGGGTGATGTCAAACGGCAGTGTTGTTTGATTTATAAACAAAACAGATGTTAGCTCCGCTTTCCCAAAGTACTGTTATGTTAGTAGATGTTAATGCTGTTCAAAAAGTTGGTTCTCCATGTAGCCCTATTCTTGTTAAATTAACTACATAGAGCAGTTCCTGGGCTCTGATCTGTTTGTAAATACACCTGCAGGTGCTTAATTAAGCTTTTAGTAACTGACCTTGACTTGAGGTATTGTCTTCATCAAAGTTCTCCAGATATTTTACCTCTAGATGAGAAATGGTGGATGAGCAAAGTTTTTGTATCCCACTGGAATAGATCGCTCGACAGAGTAATGTCCCAGCAGTCACGCGACTGTTATTGGCCTTTCATCAGTGTTCCAGCGCTTCACAGATTGACTGCACTGAGTTGTAAACCCTATTAGTAGATGGAGAGTGCACTCTGTGTTCGCTCAGGCATCATGTTGTCACTGTTGGTGAAATATAAAACTCTTGGTGAAACTTAGCTTTTATGTTTCTGTTTGGATGACTGTGAGTCACTACAGTAGCACCAAATTGTGCTTATTTAACAGTTCTCCAGTTGTCAGGCTTAATCCAATGTTAAGCTAGAAGGATTTAAATGGTACTGCTGCCCTGTATGTGATAGTCTTGAATCTGGTATGTGTTCAGTACTCTTAGCACCAGTTTGTCTATGTGATGATTTTCTGAAAAGATAAATCTTGCACAGCACAGAGCAAACCTATTTATTTCTTTACTGGTGTGTCATATCTAGCCTGTCTAATGCAGTTTGTCAAGTAACTAATGCTCATTCATCAGGTGATAGGTTATCAAGGTACCAGTTGATAGGCTTGGTTTGTTTTTACTTGAACCCCAGATAGTCATTCAAAAACGGCTCTTGCAGTCCTGCTTAGTTGTACATATAGGAATCATGGTAAATTGTTAACTTTATACACAACAGCCTTCAGAAAGTTGTTAACTTCTGCAGTCAGTGCTTAATGGACTATTATACTTCACCAAATCGGACATCCACGGCTCCCAGTTTCTCTCCATACAACACTCTTCCCCTCCCTCACTTTTTATTTCTTCCTGAATTCCTTTGATTTGTTAGGGGAAAATCCTGACAACAGTGAAACATTTATGCCTCAAAACTGTAGGAAAGGAGTCTGCAGTAAGTTCACTGCTCATGTGTCTTAAAAGTCCACATATAATGTTTTCATTATTATTATTACTATTAGTAGTAGTATTGGTATTAGTATTATCTTTATTATCTTGGTTGTCTTTATTGTCTTTATTATCTTCTAAACTCAAATAATTGTCCAGTGTTGGGCTCATTCATCCATAGCTTCTTCCCAGCTTTTTCCCTTTTCTCAGGGAACAGTAAAGTATCCTGGGATGCATTACCTCTAATTTTCAAAGAAGAAATATTTTCTGCCTGCTTGTCCTTTCTAGGCCTTCCTCCCTGTGCTCTGCAGATCTTCCCAATTTAAAACCATCTGTTCAGCTATTGTTAACTCTTTGCTTCAAACCTAATAACTTCACTGTGGAATGAGTAATTCTGACATTTTCACTTTCAGCCTTATTACCAAAGTGGTGTGTTCATGCTGGGATGTTGTTAGGAGGAGAAGGTATCATTTTCATATGGATTTTTTGTGACACAGCAAACTGAGGATCATTAAGTAAAAATCTAGAATCTGGAAAACAAGATTTAAATCAGTCAACTGTTAAGGTATTGTGAGCACATATGTCATACCCACAATGAATCCAAGTCTTTTCAGTAATGCAGAAGTTACCTTTGATGTGAAGTCTCTCATTGTCCTTGAGTTCTGTTAGCTTTCAAGTCTGTGTGAATGTTTACAGTGTTGGTGCAGGTTGTTGTTTTGTTTCGCTTTTTTTTTTTTATTTTTATTTTTCCTGCCCACACTGTTATTTATCTGCTTGCAGACTAGCAGAGGTAGTTTGAACATATTCATGCTGACCCTGAAGGTCATTGGAATAGATATTTTTCCCTGGTGTCGTATATTTCTTTTGCAATTCTATACCACTTTTTGTTTGGAACTGGATTTTTAGTGTGTTTCTTTCTGCTAACAGGCAATGAATGAATCTGGCAGTGATGGTACATGTTCAGCATCAGTGGGCTTTTTCAAAATGTGTCAGAATTTTTAATAAGGATTTTAAAGCAGGGAAATAAACAGCTTTATAGCTAGGATGGCTTCCAGTCAAATTAATCAAAAGGATCTTTTAATGTACAACCAACAGCTGAGGTCTTTCTCATATCCCAGTTTTTCACTGCCTGTGATCCTTTGGGTGGCTCAGGAGGCAGAGGAATAAGGTGGTGACGAAAAGAGATGATACTGGAGTTGTTGATAAAAGAAAAACACTTTTCAGAAAGGCTAGAGTAGGTTTTTTCTGGTAGCAGAAAAAATATTTCTGGGTCTGCCCTTTCTGTAACTTGTGTTTGTCAAATTCACAGTTGAGTCCCATTCACAGACCAGATTAATTATTATCTGCGTTACTGTAAGTGGTTATCTGAAGACATACATGAGATGAGATTTGCAGGGAAAAATAATCTTTTATTAGAACAACTGATACAGCAAGAAAAACCAGACAGGCCCAGAGGCACACATGCCTTTTGCCTTACTTACTGCTTAGTCTTTTAAAGGCTGACTCCTGGCTCCACTTTGGAAGACCATTCATTGCTCAAGTGCATTTTGGGAATACTAGTTTGGGAACCTAATTAGGCTCTCCCTGATAGTGGGTAACTTTTAATAAATGAACAACACTACCATAATCTAGGTCTATATTAGTACTTGGATGTAGGATATTGTAGGTAATTTATCTTATTTGAAAGGAATTTAACTCAAATGCTGTGATAAAGCCACGTCTTGGAGACAGATGCATTCAGTTAAACAGCAGAGGCACCTAAAGGCTGCAGGATGCTTTTGATTGCGGAGGACTGACTTCTAGGTTGGAGAGCTGACTGCTTCATTGAAACGGTGTCAGTGTTTCCACCCATTTTACTCTGTTGTCTCTCAGGTGTTGACTGAATAAATATGCTTCTGCTGGAACACAAGCAGCTCAGTAAATAGGTTAAGTGAAGTTGACAGTTCATGATCTGCCATAGAATACATTAAAAATATTTTAATATTGTTACTGAAACATAGGATTTTGTAAGCCGTTTACCTGAATCTCTGGGTAATTGCTAAAATAAACAATACAGGAGGCTAAGAAAGGAAGCATGAAAAGAACCTGAATCTAGGAAAAATGACAACAAATGTTTTTATCTTGCTAAAGTCTTTTTTGACATATCTAAATCAAAATAGTAAACGGCTCAACACATTGAAAGTGTAATGGAAAGGGAAACTATGAACATGGTTGTCAAGCCCTTATTTCTGCAGATGTGACTGGTTTCCTCATTTACAGAATCATATTTACTGTGAACAAAGGTTGTTGTCCTGATTGTTGTATGGACTTGACTGGAAAGCTATTCTACATCTAAAGAGATACCAGTATTAATCATTTGTGCTCCTGTAGCCAAAGGTGTGTGTATTAAATAGGTCTTGAGTCTGGATTTGCTCCAGCCTCTCGTAAAAGCCAAATACAATTTAAAAATTATGGTGATAAATCAGTGCAGCGTGTTTTGTCAATAAGTGATGCTAACTAAAATCAGATACAACCTCAGAGGCTGATATAAAAGATAAAGACAGATGAAGCAGAGAAAATTGTGTTTACCGGGGAAGGAAGTATAATTTTGGTTTTGGTTGGTTTTGTGGGCGTTTTTTTTTTAATTAATTCACAGTAGGAGGCAGGGGGTCCTGAGCTGTAGTTTAATGAACGAGTTAAAAGAAAGTTGTGGTATGCTGTTTTGCAGGCCTTGCAGTATGTAATGCATCAGAACAGTTCTTCTTTCAGTTTGGATAAATAATGGACATAGGAGTAAGTGCCTGGAGAACATTAAACAGTGTCCCATAATTACACACAAGTTCCCCAGTGGGTCTGACGTGACCTGACTCATAATAACCGGGCCTTACACTTGGCTTCCTTCTCTCAAAACAAGGCTGCAGCAGCAGGACACACACTGACCTGTTATCTTCCAGAAGACACGGGAACCAGAGGGGAGTTAGCTGCTTGTCAGGACGTCCTCCCTCCATCTTCCCAGGCAAAAAAGTGCTCGTCCAGCAATATGTAAATGTTAGATACTCACCTGGTGATCTCTCCATTTACATTCTGGCTTTTATGCACACTGGCCATTAAGGCTTGAAGTTTTGAAGATCCCCCATAAGCTCTGTCTTTTTGAAACGAGATTGTCGCTCTTCCTGTAGTGTAGCCATGGAAACAGACAGGGAACCCTTAAAGAAAGTGATTGAACATGCTGTGCTAATTAATCCTACCCTTCAGTTTTCTTTCAGTTGAAGGATGTGGTTAAATAAATTTTGCATGAGTAAGCATATTTGGATGTTCAAATGGGTATAAAATATGTAGTGAATTTTCTTGCAGAAAGATATCTGGGAAAAAAAATCAACTGGTAACTGTCATCTGTATCTGGAGCATCAAAACAAGAAAGGGAGTATCTTGCTAGTGTTTTAAAAAAACACACATATATATATTGATACCATTCTTTTTAAACTGTGAATATGTCTGAAAGATGAGGCTATTTTTTCATGCCTTAAGTGTGATGAGACACATTTACATTAATTTTGAGGCTTCAAATGAAAGTGCCCATAATTGCCAGTGCTTTACACAGAGAGCTGCTCAGAAAAACTTTGCTCCTTCCCTCACACAAAGCAGCTCCTCCAAGGCATTAGTCCTCTTGGTTCTTCACAGAGGGAGTGACTGAATGAACTGGGGAATTCTGCCAAATTTTCCTCTGCCAAATTTTAGCCTTTGTGACTATTTTTCTTTTTCCAGTCTCCAAAGTGCTGTCTATGCCCAACTAGAAAACCATTTGGCCACAACTGAAAACGGGTGGCCTGTACCCTTAAACCTCTTGAACCCCCTGATTCTGTTTGATGCCAGTATATGGCTGCAGCTTGCTCTTACAAATTATAGTTTTGTTTATAACTTTCTCCATTCCAGCTAAGACCCTCTTGTAAATGAGAAACCAAATGTCACAGCTAGCCTTAAAAGGAGACTTTCCTGGTGTTTTTTGTGTGAAGAGCAGGGACTGGGATTAGCCAAAAAGGGACATCCTTTGAAAATCAGATGGATCTTGATTAAACTTGAATGGATTAGAGATGGAGGGCATCTAGAAGAAGTAGGCTGAGGAAATGGGTTGGGCAGCAGTCACAGTGGGAAGGGAGGGCTGATTCTGTGCTGCACAGGAGGAGAGAAGGTGTACTCGGACTGGCTGGACCACTTGCAGAATTCCATGCTGGCTGGTAAAGTGACAGAAACTGGCAGGCAAGCATGGATATTATATTATTTGCAGTATGATTTGGGGTATGGCAAGTTGGATATTTATTCCTCCCTACGGAAGAGATTTCTTGAGTGTGTGGATCAAAGACTTAGTGTCAGAGAGACCCGAGTTCATTTTCCACTCCATAAGCTCTAGAGCTTTTTGACAGTTTTCCCTAAATCACATGATGTTGCTAACTTTGTGAAAATGCCTTTTCCCTTCTTGACTGCCTGTGCATTTTCTCCTATCAAAGCCAGGTAGGTGATTAGAGAGGAAATAGTTTGTAAACAGTCAATCTTCCTCAGGCAAGACTACAGGGAGGCTCAGAAAGGTATAGAAGGATTAGGGCATTCACCATGTGGGTTTCTCAAGTCCTTTCATGATTGTTATTTAGCTTACTAATAGAAGGTCTTTATTCACAAGTTTTGGGATTGCTGTTTCATCTTAGTCACATAGGATACAGGTGCTCAGAAACTCAGACCTGTTAATGTTTCTCTGGGCTAGGACAAAACTATCCACTAGTTAGAGCATTTGGTGGTTTTTGGTCTCCTAGAAGGAAAACATGAATCTGGAGCTGAGGTACTGCAGAGTGTGTGATGTGTGACCTCTCTTCTGACTTCTTTGGGGATGTACTGCGTGGGCCCACCCCGAGCTGTCTGTATGAGCCAAGTTGTTTGTCAAGCCGGTGGCCAGGTGTACCAGTGTGAAATAATGGAAGTCTGAAAACTAAAAATAAAACCAGTTTATTCATATTTGAAATGTAATTTTTTTAGAAGAAATTCTGGCATAGAAGTCAAATTATTCCCCTACACTGGTCTAATTGCTATAATCAGCTGATAATGCAATCTACTGGCAGGATTTGCCATCATTACTATGGAGATGTATTCACTGAGATTAACCATTCTTAAATAGCTTCATGGTATTGAGAATAAAGGTGCAAAGGACTCTCGTCTACACTCATGTGAATTCTCACATTCTGTATATCTGAATGTATGACTTCTCTTTCTGGTTTCTGTAAGGTGTAAGGCATGACCTTCTGTTATGGTAATCTCTGCTCTTATAGTAATTTCATTTGTTTTGTGAAAGGGAAAGCAGTAGTTCTTTGGTCAGGAAGACACAAAAAAACCCAGTAGCATATTCTCCAGACTTCCACTATTTTGTGCATGTCCAGTGTACCCAGTGAAGTGGTGGCTGGACTCAAGGCAGTTACTAGGGGCACATTATTTGGAAAAGGTGTTTGCAGATAATGTGATAGGAACAGTCACCATAGCCTTGAAAATATTTTTCCATTTCTGGAGGAGAGAGGTTTCTGTAGGAGAACTGTTAGAAAAATATGCTTTTTACTGCTGTTTCTAGCACAGGAGAGCCTCTCCTAAAATCTTTCCAATTTTACATGAGATTGAATATGTTGTGTAGTAATGCGAATTATTTTGAATGACTGACAGGCTTAAAAGACAATAATTGTAACTAGTGTATCTCTCGTAGGCCTCAGATTTAATTGAAATCATTTTTGCATCCGAGATTGGTACACTGCCAGTATAAGTTTGTTGAGAGAGAAAGAGTTTGCACATACAGTTTTCTGATGTATTACTGCAATATTAATATTGATTTGAATGGTAATGTGTAAATGTTTCTCCTGCTTTCAAATATAAACTTGAATAAGCAGGGTGGGCTTTGCAGTATAAACTGTGGAAGGTTTCCTGAGGCTTCCCTAAAAAAAACCCAAATCTCATCTGTGGTGCTATTTGTCTGGGAGTTTTCATTTCCTTCTTCTAAATAACACTGAAATGAAAGACTCGATGCCTAAGGATGAGCAGCTAATGGAAATGGAAATCTTTGTTTATTTGCCTTTCATTTAGGTATGCTATAACGTAGCTTTGCGTCTCTCCTGGGCCTGTAGTTATCATTAGAAAAAGTGTATTTTATTATTCCTTCATAATATTCACAGCTCTGTTGAAGCAGGTACTAAATGGCAGATGCTGCCATGTTCTTTCATTACAAAGCTTATTCCAATACTAGAAATAAAAAAAACCCGCTTGCAACGTACAGTCATTTTGTGTGATGTGTGCTCATATATATCCTTTGAGGATCATAACTATACAAAAATCTGGTTCTTTGTTTTGTTTGCATCAATTAACTTGTATTTACCCCACAGGTCTTGCAAGAGCTAAATCAGTTCCCAGCCATACGTATTCCAATGAGGTGGTAACCCTATGGTACAGGCCTCCAGATGTCCTTCTGGGATCAACAGAATATTCCACCTGCCTTGACATGTGGTAAGTATAGCAAGGCTCTATGTAGCTTTAGCTCTGTTCAACAAATATATAGTGGGATCAGTGGTACAAGCTAAGAACCTTTTGTGTAGTAATTTGTGTGGTTCACTCAGTATATCCCCAAAGGAATCCTTTCCTGCCATCCCCACTGTTTGGCAGGTGTTGATATACTGGAAGAGCCATTGGTGCTTTTCAAGAGACTGTGTTGTTGCTGCTTGGCTTTTGTCATTTTTATCTGGTGTTTTGATATGATGCAATACTTGTTTTGCAGAAGGTAGACTATGACCATGCTCAGCTGTAGCAGGAACAAAACCAGAATTCTGTGGATGTGAGGGCACAGCCTCAGCTCTTAAGCTACAGTACTTGTTAGCAGTAGACCAGCATGTAACCCATCACTGAATGGTTTTCCTCAGGCTACAGATTTTGCTTACACTTGCAGTTTTCAAAGTGCAGTTTGCATACAGTGCCTTGCTCTTTTTTTTTTATAACATTTAGTCCTGTGTTGAACAAAGAAGGTGTTTGGTTTTCTGACTGTTAGAAACCAAGATGGAGGTTCTTCATTTATCCCTGTAGGCTTTGACATTGCAGGATATCTGTAATCTGTACAAATACTGTAATTAGTAAGAGCTTCAACTGTGTTAGTAGAAGCACTGCATGTTGATTTAAGAACCAGAAATGTGAAAAAAAAATTCTGCCTTACAAAGAACAGCTCGTGCTGTGGAAGATATTTTTGTTGAATGTATATTTGACTAGTCTGCTGAAAGACTTTCTTTAATACAGGCAACCTAAATTTGGAATTATGATTACATTAAAGTCTAGAGGTAATGTAAGATAAGGTAAAAAGGACTGTGTTTTCATATGATGGGTGAACAGTGTTTGTCAAGGTAATCTTGCAGCTTAGTATTGAAACTGATGACCTAGCAGGAACTTTTTGTTGCTGAGAAAGGCAACTAAGCATGACTAGGTTGTGTTTGGTCCTGAGAATGTGGGATGAAAAGCTACATCTTCCTGAAAATCTCATCTAGTTATTCCCTGCAGTGCTGTTATGTCTTGACTCCTGGGGACAGGTGTTAGGTGCTCCAGGATTGCTTCATTTGAAAGGGTTACAGAATATAAATACTACAGTATCTAATACTGAAAAGAGCATTTAATATAAATGAGCCTCTGGCTGATGTAGTTCCTTGAACTCTAATGATAGGTGAACCAGGAGACAGGAAAATGGAGGGTGAACAAACATCTCCAAGTGTGACTGTTGTGATACAGCAGCTACAGGAGAGTTGTACAACCAAAGGCAGCATCTCCTGTATCAGCTGTCTGCTTTTTCTCAAACTATTCTCTGCCTCACAGATCTAAAATAGTTTCTCTCTGCATCCTAGCTTCTCATCTGTCCTAAAATTGTTCCCTTTTCCCAAAGATCAGCTTCAACCTGACTGGTGTCCTCACAAACTGTGCAATCCTTGCATCCCATCTGCTCTTGATGTTTTGCTGTCACTGTTTTTACCCAGATATATCTCTGATTCTCTCAGCAAGAAGCTTTACTTCCTTGGGATGAGGCAGGACAACAAGGGTGGAAATAGCTGGGAGACATAAATAGTTCTTTCTGCTCATCATCTTATATAATGTTCAGTCTACATGTGTCCTGTTCTTGAGAGTACCATATCTTTCTGTATGGGTGTACATACATGTCTCAATTTGTGAAGTACAGAGAAGGAGAGAATATATGAAAAACGCTAAAGAATTTTTTCAGTGTTTTACTAGAGCAAATTGCTCAAGAAATCCCCTGAAATGCTTTTTTTTCTTTTTAGTTAGAGACATTGGAATTTTTTTTTACATTTATTAATTAAAAGAATATTGCACTTTGAAATGTTTTTTAAAGTAACAGAAGGACTTTACAACATTTTCATTCTTCGTGCACCTTTTTCTACAAAGAAAAAGCTTCAACTCTATTCTATAGCTCTTATAAACAAATATTTTAACATTCCTCGCAATAAATATTTTATTTCCAAGTATATACAAACTACATGTTGTTCCTGTGTTAGAGATCAAATTATGCCATACAGCTAATAGAAGCATTTTAAATCGATTGAAAATAGAGACTGAGCATTTCCTCCATAATCATGTTTATATTTAAATTATGTGAACAGCATGGAAGAACAAGGAAGGACTCAAAATGCCACTTCAGCAATCCAGGTCATGTTTTTGTAAGAACATTTATAGTGATGCAAGAGTATCAAGGAAGAACATGTTAATTACATCTTCAATTATAACAATAAATGATGTCCTTTTGTATAGGGCGTTTTATCTAGGTCTGCTCAGGGACAGAGGTGGTAAGATTTATTTTAAATGAAAGATCATACATGAATGACATCATACTGCTTTTGTACTAGATTTATAGTACTTCTGAAGTTTTGCTACCCTGTACAAACTGGAGAACTATGGAAAGCTTAGGAAAAAAGCACAAGTAATATGTTTTCTTCCACATTTCAGGATTTTATGTAGAGGCTCAGCTAGTTCCACATCAGAAATCAGATTAGAGCAAATGTATATTGTATGTGACAGAAGAGCTTTAGGTTTTTACTTCTCCACTTTGCTGGGTTGTCTGAGACAGTGCTTCCAGTTCAGCTGCAAGAGGTGTAGTTGCATGTTAAGGTCACTTATGCTTATTTGGCACATCTAACAGTGAGCTCTGCTGGAGCACGGGCAGGCTCGGGGCTTTATTTATACAGTGCCTGTACATAGCTGGGTTGTAATTACATTAAAACCACTTAGTGACTTCCCAGAGTGGGAGGAAGGGAAACACAGAGAAACCCATTTACCATCAGATTCCAAGGTAATTTGGTAATTTGTTGTCAAAAGTGTGTTTGTTGCATTAGCATTTTTATGCGATTACTGCCGTTATGTCCTTACGGCAGATAGTGTGTGCTCTCCCGTGTCCTTATTGATGATCTACATGATGACAAAACTAGGCAGCCACTTCACTAAATATTTAAACAATGTTTAGGTAGAAACCACAGCTGTTTCTTCTGTTTACGAGGGGAGGAAAAGACATAGGGCCTTTGCTATGACCATGATAAATGACATTTCATGCTGGTTCCCAAGGAACGAAAAGTGAGGCTCCTACTGAGTAGAAGACCAGCTGCATCAAAAAGGAATCCAAATATTAACCACTGGACAGTGGCTGGGAAGCAGGTGGCAGAGGCTGCGGGCTATTTTTACGCTTCATTTCCTAGCGTAGGGCATTAGGATAGTAACTAAAAGGTAATGATCCACATGCAGTTTTACATTCCTCCTGCATGCCTTTTTTAAATAGCCACCGGCAACAAAATAATATTAATGAAGATGTACATGCATTAGTGGTGTTAGGCTGGTGATGGAAATCAATGCACTGGGCTTTGTGATTTACTGCTGACAGCATTTGGTGCAGCGGCACTGTGTGAATGCATTATACTACCCAAGACTGCATCAAAGAGTTGTGATAACCTTTGATATACCTCCCCCTGCCCTTGATGAGGACTTACTAACAGCTAGGAAAATGGCTTTGCATTGCCTCTGGTATAACTTGTCCTAATCCTTGAATTTTACAGTCCTTTGAAAGTCAATGCAAGGAAAATAAGCTTCAGTACATAAAGGCTTTATGAATTACTAGAACCTATACACAAGTAATACAGAAGCCCAGGGAAAAAAAAATCCAAAAATGAAGCCATTGTATTTGTTCCTTATAGGAAGAATATGATATTAGTAAATGAAGCAATTTAAACAGGTTATTAAATCCTTTTTTATTCTGGTATGCATGTTCTGCTACATCTGCGTTGCTTACATCAGGAAGTCACTAGGGATATTCTGTTTTGAAGTGCAGCTGGCTTTAAACTCTGTTTTCTAACAGCTGGCGATTTTTTTTTATTTTTTTTTTTTTGCATATACTGTTGTTTTGCTTTTTTGAAAAATACAGTCTTTTTCACAGTCCAGGTAACCTAAGAAGTTATGGGATGTGATATATTTTAAATTCACTTTTAATTAACTAACCTCAGCTATGTGTAGTGCTGCGGAAGAAATCACTTAAAACTAGGCCAGTCAAATGGGATGAAATTGCTTATTAAATCACTGTTAGTTAACTTTGTAACATCTGGATTTACTATTTCAATTCTGATCTTAATTTAGGGAAAGCTTTTCATGTGGTGTTTTTTAATCTGTCCTATCGTTGGAAAAATAAATGGTATTTTCCGGAACACACCACTTTCCACACATAGCCTGCTCCAAGTGGAGATTTGAGCACTCACTGTAATTCCATGCATGCTTTCATGAATATTTGACCAAATGAAGGCCTATGACAATAATTAAGATATTTATTAAGTAAAAATGGATCTTGTCTAGACACAGGTGCACCAAATCATGCTTTTACCCAGGGGATGTTACAAAGGCATCTTTATCCTGTATCTGTTGTAAACAGTTTGCAGTGAGAGGAATCTGAGAGCAGGAGTCCCAGTACGCCCTGAAGAAATACTGCCTGGGGCCTGAGAGAGAAAACAGGGTAGGGTAAATTAGTTCTTTTGCCCTTGATGTTCTTCATGATTATGACTTCCACTCCAAAGAATGTGTAGGGTCAGGATATTAAGTTGAGGATACTGCAGTAACTGTTAAGGTATTGTTAATTAAACTTCTCTCTTTGTCAGTGAGTTCTTGAAAGGTTTTGTCAGCCAAATTAGCTTTTGATTGGAAAATCCTCACTGGGGTTGAATTCAGAGAAACACTGTGTGTGAGGAAAGTATCTTGGTCTGTAGCTATTGAAAGGCCATTTCAGTTCTCGTCTAAAAACTACTTTTATCCATTTGGAACAACAGATTTACTATCACTTTTCCACTGTTAGAAATATGTATCATGTGTCAGGGAAGTACCATATAAAGGTAACTGGATGGGAAAAGAAAACCAGAAAGAACATGTTCATTATCTCATATGAAAAGGTTGCTCATGCATGAATATTTTTTCTTGAGGTTTGGGGTTGGGGTTTCTTTTGCATTCTGTTACAAAATGAGTCTAATAGTTTCTTGCAAAAAGGGATCACATACGTTTTAATTTTTATATAGTATTTCTTAATGTAGAAACTGAGCATTGCTACAGAGGATCAGGTCACAAAACAAATTTCTACAGCTTTTATTTCTAGGTGGTTTAACGCCATGGGCAACAACATGAGCACTCCATTCATTTGTAGTTGCAGTTACTTCAAGACTGACTGTAAAGAAATACTTTGAACTATCGTACTTTCTACTAAGTTACTTTTCCTTTCTTGCACCTCTTTCTTGAGAAATGTTAATGTTGTTCTTTGTCATCATGGAAGGGAAATTTTTCTTCACTCATTACTTCCCCTGTGAGAACTGTACACTGCCTTATTGTCCTGATTCTTTGATCAGACTGTATCTCCCATCATACGTCATTTTTCACATGTCAAAGTGGAGTGGCCATGAAAGACAAATAGTAGCCAAGTTCAGCAGGTATTCTGACAGTGTGCCAGTTCAGAATTAAATATGATTTTGGTTAATTAAGAAGACAAAAGTCCTTGCTTTTCACACCTTTTCATCCCCAACATTTGTTTTCATAGTTCTGTTCCCAGGCAGGTTCATATAGGAATGGGACTTTTTTTTTCTGAATAATTCAGATAAGATAAAAATCTCTGTGCCCCTCCAACATCTTGCATATTAATGGTGGATTTTATAGATGGGGTTCCAATACTACCTCTTGGTGGCAAATTCATAAATAAACTGGTAGTTGTGAGGTGGTGGTTGGGTTTTTTTAGGGGGGGTGGGGGTTGGGCGAGTGTGTGTTTGGTTTTGTTTAAGTTCTGACATATTTAACAGTACAAACTGCGTGTAGTTTGGGAAACTGAAATGAAAACTCCACCATTCCTCTGAATTTCAGAATTTTCACCAGACGGATCGCTGGAAGCGGTTACTTGGTTTTCATAAAAGCTTTCCCTGTCAGCTTAAAACATATATAGTGAGCATATAGGCTTTGTGCAATCTTATGTATAAAAGCTTGGTTTGGAAGCCACCCATTTTAGAGTGTGTCTCTGGTCTCTTTTACGGATCTATTGAGGAAAACTGGAATATTAACTGAAGGGAGCAACCCTAATGATCACTCATATGCCTCACCAAAGCTTTTATGTTTGTTTGGTTTTTATTTACAGTATTTGAGTACAAATAGGCTGGAGATTTATTTGGTCACAATAATAAACTTTGTTACACAAAGGCAGGAATGTGAATTCTTAAACAAAAAATATAAAACCAGTATACCTCTAAGCATGTTACTTTTAAGGCAATACCCTCTTGAATTACAAAAGCTGTGCAGAAAAAAAAAAAAAAAAGAAGAAAAAAGAAGCAGTTTCCTGAGGCATCGAACTTCATTTTTAGAGGCTCATTTACTATGCCAATTCAATTACAAGAGTACCTCATTTAGCTCTGCTCTTAACTGTTACTCTGTGTAAGTCTGTGTGGTGACAGCCGGAGTGCCAGGAAATTAAGCAGTACAATGGAAGAGCAACATGAGATGGTATGGCCACATACGGTCTCATCAATACATCAATAGGTTTAGTCACGCTTTTTGTCATCAGAGGGTAAGCCACCCATTTCAACATTAAATGGCTGTCACTTTTATGTTTCAGGGTTATCCTGTGCTGTTCCCTTGGAAAGATCTCCAAACGAGGTTGCAGCATTTGGCTTATTTATTTAAAATCAGAACTCCTGTAAAGAGAGTAGGAAAATCTGAATCAAATACACTGAAGTGTATTAAGCTAATGTTCTTTTGTCACAAGGTATTTCTCATGTGCTGCCTGAAAATGGCATTGTATGCTGAGTGTGCAGAAGTGATATGTAAATAACATACTCTTAGTGATGCATGCACATTAAAGCCACGTCAATTGGTTGTATTCCATATTTCAATATGTAATCTTACTATCATAGAAACTAGAGATGGGAGTGAGTTGTGAGATCACTGTATCCACCCTACTGGTAATGCAAGTCTGTTCCCTGAAGAATATTCTTAACTGTGTCAGCTTGTCTAGATTTACATGGCTGTAGAGCTTCAGGCCGGTAGGGAGGCTGAGCTAGAGCACAGTTGTTAAGTGTCTGGCTCTAACACTCACCTTAAAATTTTTATTTCCCAAAGGCATCTTGCTATTTCTAGTTATACTATCCTAGACCTACCTACAGTTCTGGGAACCGTTAAATCCTAATCAGCTCTTCATTGTCCTTAATTTTGTGTAATTTTAAATACAGAGTCATCACATTCTCCTTGTCCCTTGTATTTCTTTGTAGCCAAGAATGACATCATTCTCTTAATTCTTCCTTACAAACTAGTTGTTCTGGCATGAAAATGTTTTGGTTTGCTCAAAAATCTCTCTAAAAAAATCTTTTTAGTAGTTTGTGAGGTCTACAAAAATGAGTAAATTCCAAGGGTTTGTAGAGGCTTTATTTCTTTTCATGTTCAGTGTCTGTGCACTTATGCTTTGTGATTCAGGGATCCTATTATATACTCAGTTTTGACTTGCTGTGAGCCTAAAATTCACTGATACCCCCAAGACATCAAAAATACCATCCAAACATCTTGAAGCCTGTATGTGTTGTTACTAGCATCTGGGTATTTCCTATAAGTTCAATGTCAAACTTCTTTATTCTTATTTTTTTTTCTTTAGTATTCATTTAATCTTTTTATGGATTTATTCTTCAATGTGCTGAACACCATAAGCTTTGAAACCAGCAAAAGATTAACTTTCAAGAGGGGCAAAGGGAACAGCAATCCTTCAGCTCAAACCTTGAAGGCTGTTTGTGTTCCTCTCGATGATTTTAATAACCTTTTGACTTTTGTATTAGTTGTTTATTTAACTCCAGTACTCCTTCACTCTCGTTTCAGCTAGAGACAAAATGCAGTACTAAGTTACACAAGAGTCCGCATAGTTAATAGGATTCTTCTTTCCAAGCTGGACATTTTTCTTCAGTAGTGTTTGCAGTTTCTTACTTCATTTATTGTTCATGCTTGTGTCAAATCTGCTAAAAGAGGGAAATTTTGTACATAGATTATGTTAAACTATAAAATTTGGCAGAATCTTCCTGTTGCCTTTAGAGCATCTCTGTTCAAACAAACTAGCTGAAATTTGTCTGCAGACAGCGGTACATACCCTTAACTGATACACTGCTTTAATCGAGTGC
The DNA here is from genome assembly GCA_013399135.1 of Heliornis fulica. NCBI lineage: Eukaryota > Metazoa > Chordata > Aves > Gruiformes > Heliornithidae > Heliornis > Heliornis fulica. The sequence continues at coordinate 575,796 of VXBZ01012712.1, read as the reverse complement.
CTGTTTTCTGGTTGCAAGAATAGAACTCTTAATGCTCTCTTCTTCAGTCTAAATTAAATTGGTTTATTTCACATCTTGGATAAATGGCTTCTGACTGAAATGTAGAATTTTTCTTTGCCTGAGATCCTGATACTGTTTATAAGTATTTGACTAAGATATATTGTGCCTATCTCTGCCTAATGAAGCACTAACCAGCCTCAATGATGAATGGCAGTTTAATCAATTCAGTTCATTTGGTAGCCAGCATAAGCACATGGAACATAAATTTTAACCTCTCTTTTTGAAACACCTGAATTATTCTAAAATTAGACCAGAACTATCCCTTGGAAAATTTCCCTCTCCTTTCAATGCCTAAGGAGAAATTTAATGTATCTATGCATTGGGACATATAATTAGAAAACAGTGATGTATGTTTTATTTTCTTCTTCAAGAGATTTGACTATCGAGTCTCATTGTTTGGGAACATAAAATTAATTATTCATTAGTGGTCAAAACCTTGAGAAGTGAGTAAAGCATGGTTTGTCTGCCAATAACCTTAATTAAGTGGTATCTATATATGCTTAGCCTCAGCCTTAATGAAAATATGCACTCTGTTTTCATTAGGTTGTTTTTCTCTACAAACACTTCCTCACCAATATATGCACACATATCCCTAAAATTAAATGCTGCTTTCTGAGTGCATCATTGTGATGCATAAAAAATAAAAGGTATGTAATTACTACATTCCAAATTTACTTCTAAAAACAAAGTTAAATGAGAGGTTGTTGCTCAGATTTTCTGACACAGAAACACAATTTGATTTCAGGGAGAGGTAGTATAATAGTTAGATGTACAAATACTTGATTTATTTTAATGTATATTTTTTACTATTGAATAGACATTTGTTTTGAGTGTAAGGGTTTTTTATGTGGTTATTTAAATAAACATGGATATACCACATGCATAGGAATTTGCATGTGGATGTTGCAGAAAAATGTAACTGAACAAATTAAAATACATCGTCAAAATCTGCATCCTGTTGTTTGACTTTTCAGATGAAGGAAGTCCACAGATTATAGGAAATTCAAGTTAAAGAGTCACAGAAACTTTCCTTGACTCTTAAGAATCCATTCTTTGTGCCACGTCTTACGTATTTTTGATTTCCCATCTGCCAGTGGTTTCACTGAGTGGGATTAGGAGGACTTGTGAAATATCTTTTGTGAGAGACCAGGACCAGGAGCTGTAATGAGGTGGCTTCCGTGGTGGGGAGAGGAGGGTGCTCGTGGGTGCTCAACCCATCACAGCACCTCTCAATCAGAACTACTGGGGCCTGGGTTCAGCAGCTCCTCAGAGCTATGGGCTTCAGGCTTCCTTCTTTTATGCTGGGTGCGAGGAGAAGGAAGCTCAAGCAAGCCCATTCCAGAAGACATCTGCATTTGGGCAGTAGCTTAGTTCAGCATCTGTGAGAAGCCACATGCTCTTTTCCTTTTTACTTGTTTTTTTCCACATTATCCTCCCATGCTAAACCCTTCCAGCTGCCCTCCATGCCATAGTCCTGTCCCCATTCAGCTTCTCCCAAGGCTGCCATTCCCACACGCCCAGAATTTTCTTTGGAGCATGAGTACTCAGCTTGGGAAGTGCTCACACAGAGAGCAGTGGCTGTGCCTGTATCGCTCTCGGCAGCTACTGTCCGTGTTCCTGCTACCTCCACACCTGCCTTCACACATCTGGGAAGTATTCCCATGTATACACTGGTTTTAGTAAATGCACATGCTTGTCCTTCAGCCTGTTGTTGATTTCAGTAAATAAATAAACAAACAAACAAGTACCGTTCATATACTGCTGATGGATACAAAAGTATTAGTAACTTCACTGGCCTTTAACCTATAAGAAATGTTTCTAATACTGCATACTTTTTTCCCCTCTTTTTCCCTCTGCAGGGGAGTGGGTTGTATCTTTGTAGAAATGATTCAAGGGGTCGCTGCTTTTCCAGGAATGAAAGACATTCAAGATCAGCTTGAAAGGATATTTCTGGTGAGTTCTTTGTTGCTGAAGTAATGTGCCTAAGACAGCAGAGGACTGATGTGTTCGCATATTTCTTTGTGTCAGGAATTAAATCACTTACAGTGCCAAGGGTCAGAAGCCTACTCCACATGCTAGATGATGTTTACTTGGTATATTTTTCAAGACTAGATAATAAGTTCAGATCCTATTTTTTTTCAATTAATATTTTTCACATAATTTACGGAAAGGTTTTTGTACAACTGCTGGGGAAAAAAAAAGCCTTCCAAATGTAAGGCAATGAAGATCCAGCCAGTTTGCAATCCTTACCTAGTAAGTGATCAAAAATGATGAATGTGGCTGGTGATTTATTAATATAATGCAAATACTGTGATGACAAACACAAGTTGAGGTTTTGGGGTTTTTTTTAGATACACCTATAAAGAAAAAGTAAGATAGGAAATGAGGTGAGAATCAGAATGGGAAATGAGAAATCATACTTATCGTCAGATTCGGTAGCAGTCCTTGACTACTGCTTCTGCATCCTGGTTGAGCCCTTCCGTAGGTGTATGGGTTGCTCATAGGCACTGGTGGCACATCCATGCTGGGAGTGAAAGAAGAGATAATTTATACTGAACATGAACCATCATTTAGACATTTTTCTTTCCAGATATTTGTAGGTTTGGTTTGGTTTTTTAACTTGCTCTTTCTCCTGTTGTGCTTTGGGTTTGGCAGTTCCCTTTCAAAAGGCTCAACAGCAACTTTTCTTGACTCTCTCATAAAGGGTTTCATTTCAGATGCCTGCTGGGTTTATTCAGGGAAGTTCACTGCTCACCCAGATACTAGCCAGAGTGGCTCCTGGTACTACAGAGTGGCCATTGGGGATAGTATTGCAAAAGCTCCTTCTTCCCTCAACCCATCAATCTCTGTTTTACTTCAAACCCCAGATTTAGAAAGGAAGCGTGAGCATGCCTATGCTTTAAAGGTTATTTTCTTAGTAGCCATTTATTTCAAATGCAGAGGATTTATTTGGGATTCTTTTTTGGCCCATAGGAAAGGAAAGAAAGTATTTCATAATGTCTTCATAAAATATACATTCTTCATTTTACTTGGACTGGTTTGTACTAGCTGTCTTTTATTGAGACATCAGGGAATTTAGCAACTACTTTTAGGAGTGACTCAGAAAAAAAAATACCTCTGTAAAAAAAAAACCCAAACCCAAACTTATCTGATTGTGATACAAAAATATCCCATTTTCTGTAAAATATTTTGCTCCACTGCCCACTTGTCTAATACCCTGAAAATTCTGTGTTGTGGAAAAATAGCTGTGCTGCAAGAAGCAGCAGTTCTGAGCAGTTCCTGTGATGCATTTAATTGCTTCCCTTGTTCGCCAGCTTGTGTATTTTAAGCTAGAGACTTCTGAGCCAGTTCAGTTTCAGAGGTTTGCTTTCTATAATTATGATGTTTCTCATCTATTGGGATGAAATTTCCTCCTTATTTATAGAATGTGAAATTAACAATTCCTCTTTGGAGCTTTAACTCATCTTTCGTGGTAAAATTTTAGTGCGTATTTTTGATATGGAAATTAAGTAGGCTGAACAGCAGAATTCGGTGCTCCCTTTACCAGTTTTGCAATGTGTCTTATGAAATCATGTGGTACAGTGCAGAGGGTATATTGTATGAGCCTGGTTTTGTATGCCTTTTGTAAACATTTTTTATATTCTAATTCTCTTTTCCTTATCCTCACAATTTAAATACATCCCAGGAGGAACTTTGAGTCATGACATTTTTTAAAATATTCTGTTTTAAAACTGCACCTGCAAATGATGAGAACAGTGTTGAAATAACAAGAGGTAATTAATTGATACTATTTCTTTAATTTGATCTTTTACAGACTTTCCAGTAAAATAATTTTGGACTGGATAGTTTTATGGTCCATTGTAAATCAGAGTTAATTTTGAAATCCCAATTAATTAGGCTAATGGAAGTGTCTAGTTACCCTTAGATAAACAGTTTCAGTGTGTGCCTTCCTAATGTACTCTAAGCATCATTAAGAGTTTAAGTTATCTATTTAAAAGTTATAAAACAAAGGATTATTCTTGTTTGGTTTTGTATTTGAACAGAAGGTTTTAATTCATTCATTCTCCAGTGAGTCATGGTAGTGGGGTAGTTAATAGCGCTGAAGTACAAAATTAATCAGGTTGTTACACCAGATAACTAATACAGTTAACTCCAACATATTGAGCACTTACACAGCTGTGAAAGAAACAGATCGCCCAACAAAAGACTTCTCCACAGTCTTCCAGAGTTCGCATTTCCAACATCCAACGGTGATGGTTTTCTTGTAACAAAGTGTGGTCTTCTGAGAATGGTGTTTACACCATTCAGTTCACCTTCACCTTTACACCAACAGTTCACCTTCACACAAACCCTTTTGCTCTGTAGTCCTCTTCTAAAATACACAGCTCGCAGTGAAGGGTGTATTTATCTGTGCCGTATCTGTGGATGTTGTTATTAGTCACAGCTACACATCTGTAGCACAGAAGAGTCCAGGTTGCAGCTTGAGGCTTTTAGGGAATCAGTTACATTTTAGTAAGAAACTCAGAAAATGCAAAGAAATAACAGTTGGGAAAAGTGAACAAAATTTAATGTGAACAACAGCTGAAAGTTCTTAAATGGACGTCTGATTTGCTGTTGTGCAATTTCCCCTTACTATGCAAATGAAAATTAAGTGGTATGTATGCTGTTTCAGCGATTATCAAGTGGAAGCACGATTTTCTGAATGCTTTTGCATGTCTCTGCCATTGGCATTCTTCACGTATTTATGTAGCAAGGGTAGATGCAACCCAGCACACCACATATGTTTCCTCCTTGCTATGATTGATGTTTGTTTATGTTTACTAATGGCTTGATTAAGTGATTGTATATACTAGATTAAGAACAGAGACTGATCTTTCAGTTTTGTTTAAGATTTTTTTTTTTAATTTTGTCTTAACTTTTGAAGCTTGTGTTTCTTGACAAGGAAAAGAGTAAAAACATTTGTGGGATTTTAAATGTTAATACACAGATTTGCTGTTTCTGTTACAGCAGCTGTTTATGATAAGCATCCTCAGGTTCCATTACTGAGACAGGCCTCAATGAAACAGCAAGGGTTTATAAATCAGAATCTGTTCTGCACCAGCTCATATAGATGTTGACAGATGAGCAAGTTGTTATTGTTGCATTTTGAATCTGATAATATGAATTCATTTTCACAACTTTACTTACAAGTGTGGATAGTCTCTTTTAAAAAAAACTATACTTAGCAAATAAAAAAGAAATCACAAATATTAAGGCTGCTTTTTCAAACTGTTTAACAGTGAATAAAATTTCTTATTTGGCTTAATCCATACACTATTATATCTTTGCCTCTACTTTTTTCCTACATATTAGATTTGAGGTTACTTTCTATCCAGGTTCTCTAGGTAGAACTGCATCATAGAAGATAAGAGAGAAAAGTATAATTACAGTCCATAAAAGCTGACAAGTCTTTCGTCTTAAAGTATCAAATCAGTCATGTCTCATCATTATTTCCAGCACAAATGAGAAGATCCAGCAAAACCAGCTTTGTCATTCTCTGAGTCAAACAGCCTGAGGTTTGCTTGCAAGGTGCTAGGTCTGGTGGACTAACAATTTGATATGGTAATCTCAGCACTTCTGTTTAGTCTTGTCATGCACAAGTAAATGTTGAACAATAAAGATGTGGGAATAGGAAAAATATGTGAGGCAATCTGTTGAATCTAACTAAAACTACACAAAAATGATGATGTTGTTTGGCTTCCTATATGGAGTAACTGGGATCTGTATCAGTCGTTTATTCCTTTTGATTGATCATATGTGAGCAAAAATTTCTTTAGCTGCAAGCTTTGAGATTTTCTGTATCAAGGAGAACCTGCTGTTGTAAATAAGCTTGAATTATGTTTACACATAAGAGCTGCACCAAATGCTTTCACGCTAGCCCTGTACTGGGGAGAGTTGACAGCACCTTGGATCTGGTAATGATCAGCATGAATTAGTTGAGCATTAAAGCTGATTATGCTGAGAAGCCAGCGCTACGCCAGTGTGTCCTGAGCCACACTGGAGGAACCCACTTGGTTAGGGATCTGATTTTGATACAAGGTTGTGCTTTTGTATTTGCTGTTCTGAACAGATTCAAAACAGAATTTAATTTCTTGTACTAGCTTAGTTTTTCTTCTGGAGATAGTTTTTTTTAAGTGGGAAGATATTTCTGTCTTTTCCACTTTCTGTGAGGTTTCTGAGAGCCACTATAGATCAAAGTGAATTTTCTTCCCAGGCTCCAAAGCCTTCCTGATAAGGGAATTATCTGTGCGTTGGCTGAACTTTAGTCTTGGTGCCAAACACACTGCAAATTACATTTTGCTACAAGAAAAACGTACAAAGAGTTCTCCTGGTACTTGGTAGATCTCCTCACAGGTGGGACAAGGGCATTTAATGCTGTTTTATCTGTAAATGGGCATTCACTCTGCAACACAGTTGTGGGATGAGAGTGTGCCACGGGAGTCTCACGCTGCAGGTAATGTGGCACTGTGGGTGTTTGCAGCCAGAAGCCTCTGTCTTTGCTGACACACATATTGCAAAAAGCTGAGGACTCCTTTCTGGTATTGGCTGCTGTTGTTCTGTTGGGTGCCATAAAGCAAAATATTAAAAGGTAATTAAAAAAGAACAGTATCCATTTGTTGAGCCAGCAGCCTGGTATGCCAAATGGTGACTCCAGAAACACTGGTGCGTAGAGATCTTGCTGGAATTTGTCATTTCAGATAGCTCTGAAAAATGGCTCTTTCCTTTTCCATGGGAATTGAAGTGTTACTTCTGTTATTGGAGATTTAAACAGCTAACAGTATTTTTTCTTCTTATATACATACACATGTATATATATGATGACATGCCTGAAGTGTCTTGTATCATGTAACACAAACTAGTAGTGTTTCCCCTTTGACTTAAGTGTTAACAGGCACATGTGAAGTTGTGGAGTTTTCTCTCTGTATCTGAAGGTTTGCTTCGTGTCACCAATGTCCTCTAGAGCCTGAGATAATACATTTTAACAGGACTCACTTTCATATAAGCTTATAATGGACCCAAAGGAATGATGCTTTCCGGTACCCTGTGTTAATAACTTCTTTTGCGAAGCTAGCAGTGCTAAACCCAAGGGTGGAGTACTTGTAGCTATTGGGTTTTGAACTTCACCCAAAGAGGGTTGGAAAGTCTTCATCTTCGTAAAATAGAGAGCTTTTGCTTAGACGTGGAAAATTTTCTATAAAAACTTCCATTTTCCTCCCATCTGTCTTAGTTTTCCTCCCCCCAATGACTTCATGAGGAAAATTAGGGTTTTTTTGGAATTCTAATAAAGTAGAAACCTGATTCCTGGGTTCTATCTTCTGTAACATAGTATGTAAGGAGAATGAGAGAAGTGAAACCTATTACATCCTGCTAAGGAATTTGCCTTTGGTTTTCTTTTTTTATAACAATATGCAAAATATTTCACTTCTCTTGAACACCACTGAAATTAATTAAATAAATACCAGGCTTAACTACCTCTTTGAAACTGTTAGCACTTACCCAGTATTTTACTGCAGTTGCCTGCAGGTTTTGCACTGATACTACTTTTACAAGGCTCCTTTCTGGGGTTTATGTCTTATCAAAACTTCAAATGAAAGTAGTTCTAAACTAGGCAAGTATGAGGTGAATTAATCTATTAAATGATCTTTAAAAAACAAAGTAGATCTTTTATGTGCTCATGTTTTGTAAAGGATTTTTGATGATTTTTTTTTTAAGATCTCCTGTCCTTACCATGTTTGAGTAGCCATACCCTGTGGTGTTCTTAACCTTATATCATTAAGGTATTAATGATTAGCATCATTAACACATAAACAGCAGTCTTGTAAAAACTTAGAAGATTTTCTTGGGGGAATATTGCCTATGTGTGTCAGGAAAGGAGGCTTTAAAAAGTATTGAAGTGATATCTTTTACTATATTAACATTTCTTTTAGAAAAGGGGATGTGTAACTTCCCATTCATCCATGATTAAAGTCAGTATATGATGGACACTTGCCAGAGGAACTACCAGCTGGGAGCAGGGAGAGAAGAGGAGGAGAGGAAATAATAAATGAAGTGTAACCCCATACTTTACTTTCAACCTCAGTCCAGCCAGTCACACAACCTGATGCATGTTGATGTCATCTGCTGCTTGTGAGGTATTCCCATCCGGCTGGCTAATTCCAAGCATGGCTGGGATTTCAAGAGCTTAGCTTATTATTAGCTTGACAGGGCAAAATGTGAAGAGTAGTTGACTACCAGAAAAAGAAAACAAATTAAGATGTGGTTCAGTGGAAAACAATGACTTTGTGGTTGTCTTTAGAATCAGAAAGTTTCCTTAGGATCTGCCATGTTTCAATTCCTGAGTGAGAAATCGGCTATAATTATAAAGAAGCACTTTTTCTTTCCCAGGCTCCCCTCTGACCTTCCAGAGGCTGGTGAGAGAGGGTATGCATTGCAAAAACTGTGCTGAGACTCAGCTGGTGTAACTCACTGTAGCTCTGTTTACTTACACTGGTGTACATACACCTTTGCAGGCACCTTCCTTGGTCCCATAGACCATAGAAAAAGATTTTTTTCCCCATATAAAATCTCTCTCTGTACAGGTTGTGTCCCCATGTGTTACGGAGCTGTAATGGCAAACATTTCTGCATGCAGGCTCACTGAACAGAAATGCAGTTGCAAGCAGTTTGTGTGTATTACAAATAAGGCTGAAGCCCATCCTGAACAAAAAGTTTGTCTGTTACCCAGAGACTTATGGTGCAGGATAATGCCGTGCTGTATAAAAGCACAGGCCCATTCGTAAACCTGCTCTCATATGCTGCCTTTATTTGCTAGTGAAGATAATAAATGATCAGACATCAAATAGTCATAATGCTTTCTCTTCCCATTTTGTAAATAAAGGAACACTAACGCACTCAAATCTTCTCTTTTCCCTTATGTCTGAATTGCACACCACGTGCCAAAAGTGGGTTTTCTGAAGAGCATCTTGATTGACCAAGTTGTTGTTTATAGCCTGTAGCTCAAGTTCAAATGTCCTTAAAGTTGAAAATGTCTAAAAATCAATGCAAGACAATTTTTAGATGCTGACTTTAGAGACAGGTTATGAGAACCTAAGATTGATGTGCCTCACTTGTCTCCACATATTTCTTAAAAGACTTCAATAATACTATCTGTTTTCTTCTGCCCTGCTAGGAACTGGTAAAATCATATAGCTTTTTCTTACTTGCTTACTGGAGGAAACATAACATTCAGCCCATGCACGATGCAGCTACCATTTGCAACAGACCCAATTTAAGTAAAGGTAGACTTTAATACCTATTGTAGTGTTTCCCGAACCAGTGCCCTAGACTAGGAATTAATTTAGCAAGATGCTGAGCACTTGCCATAAGATTGAATTTCTTCAGCTATCACTGACACTTGCACAAGCTGCTGATCCTCGGACTTTTTACTTTGATTAGGAGAGAAGCTTTTCAGTTCATTAAATGATTATAGTTAGATAATTTAGGCATTTAATTTGTCATATGTATGTTGAAAACTTTGTATAATGTCTGAGTTTTAAATATGCATATAAAAATGCTGTCACACGATTTCTCTGCGTTCTCTTTGTGTGTTGCAACTAGTTAGGTGACTTGTGCAAAGAAAGTCAGAAGGAAAACATCTCCCCTGATGATTTTTTTTTAATTATAATTGTGATTTTTATTATTACTCTCTTTATTATGAAAGTAACCAAGAGGAGAAAAGCTGCATTACTTTGTAACTATCTTGAAATGTACTGGGGGAAAAAACAACAGGTAGGAAAAGGAAAGAAAAAAGGGTGTGGAAGTGGAATTTATTCTATTACATAAGATGTCCAAAAATAGAGGTCTCATATAGGAATGGAGGGTAGGAGCATTACCTGACTAGGATGCAGTAGGTATTCTCAGCTGTTCATGAAAGAAATACTGCAGGTTTTGAAGTATAAAATATGTTTCATTCTTGCTTTGGTTCTGCCTTTTCCATTCTTCTGAGTGCTCCATGTAAAATAACTTGGAGGCTATCAGAAAACTGGATCCTCTAGCTGTCAGAGGAAGGAAAATCTCCCATGTTTGCTATTTGTCTTTAGTGTGCACATGTATCACCGCATATCAGTATTTCTGGCAATTGAGGTTTGCTTCCGAGGACATTAGAGAGAGCTAATAATATGTTTTGTGAGAACATAATGAGATTTCTTTGTGGTGCTTTGTTGGGGCACAACATGATCCAAATGGCCATAGTGTAAACTCTCAAACCTGTCAGGGATGGAGCAGAACAGTAAAATCAGAGGGAATGCAGCCAGTGGTTTTGACAATCTGTTAGTTGTCCTTTGTGCCTCATTTTGGTGGGCAACCATACAATACATGGCCCTGATTACTTAAAAAGAGGCCTTAATAATTTGGTTGTTGGAGTCTCAGGCATTTTGGTGTAGTCTGCTTTGGTGTGATGACTGTGATATTTGGTAATAACATTGCTGCTGGACCCGCTGGTTAGTGTGTGCTCTTGGAAAGGGAGGGGTAGAGATGAGGTCCTGCTGACCTCACTGCATTGTATCACTTCATCAGCTGCACAGCAGTTCAAAACAGTGTAATAACAGTGGCCAGGGCAAATCCTCTTTTGTGTGTTTTATGGAGCTTTTCGTGAAATCCCTGCAGTACCCTATTCCGTAAAAACAGTCATTTATCACACCAGTGAATGTAGCTGAGAAGTAGGGATAGTGAAACACCTGCTTCTTGCTGGAGTCATCGCTTCTTTGGGCTTCATTTACTTTCAGTAAAACATACTTTCAGTGCAGCTTCCCGCCGCTTTATATTATCTTATTCTTGGTAATGCTTTCCTGGTTTTGTTGATTTTGCAGCCTTTTAACTAGTTTAATGATAACATCATGCTGTTCATCTGCATTCCTCACATAGTCCAAGAGATCAACTATGCCTACACTGTTGAGAGGTTGATTTTTCTCTCTGATAACTTGCATAGTTACCCTTGTTTCATTGGCGTAACATCTCTCTTTGTAATAATTCAGTGAGATCTTTAAAATTTACCTCTGAGAGATTATTTGCCTTTTAATAGCAACATTGCTTATGTTCAAGAATTCCTGTAGTCGTTTTGCAGTTCTTATACCCAATTCCCATAATTTCTCAGCCTTCCTGTCATCAATATTTCGGACTATGTACTTCTGTAGATCTTAACATATTGGAAGTGGGGTATAAGAAACTCTAACACCATTCTGTCTCCGCCTTGCCATCACTATTGATGGCTAGTGGGGCTGAAGCTCTTTGCCATATGTCTGTGCAAATTTTCTTTTGATCATAAGTGTCTTCTGGATGAGAATTAGTATCTCTTTGGGCTTCTGCCCCAATCCTCTTAAAATGTTTCGGTTGCTTTTATAGTCAGGGTCTCTCCATCAGAAGTAGGCTGACATTTCCTTTTCTGTACTACTTAGGGACTCCCATTTTTCAATCTGCTTGCTTGCTCTGTCCCTATGATTCTAAAGGGTAGTCAGAAGTATTAAACTCTTGGGGTTTTTAGCAGCAAAATGCTGGTTTTTGAATGAAAACTACAAATATCATGCTGTCGTTTGTTGTAGGAGGTACACTTGAAACTAAATAACTTGAAATGGATTTTTAATGATAAGATTAGACGTTTTTAGAAGTGATTTGATTTGAGAATTCAGATAAGGTTCAGTGTAGGAATCAGTAGGATATTTAAACATCTAGGAAGAGTGATCTTGTATCTACCACATTTACCCAACACAATTGGAGCTCATTATTAACGCACTCACTGTTTCAGAAACATTGTAACACCTGGACCTGCACATTCTTCAAATGGCAGCATGACTGCCTGCCTTCATTTGCTGAGATTGAACAAATGATTGCTTAAAAAACTTGACAAAATACCCACTGCTTCACTGGGCTCCATGTGGCTGCACAATTCTATTCAAAATTGAGATTATTACAAGATCAAGACCTTAGTTGGCAAAATAAAGAGTTGGCAAACTTCTGGATGGTCTGATCTGGTTCTAGTATCACGCTGTTCTGTGATGAAGCACGTCACAGGTCTCAGTATATGCTACCTCCCCAGGATTTTTAGTTGAGAAAAAGAATTTTCCTGGTACTACTTTTGTTTTTAAACTTTTTACTTTTGTTAAGTGAGCTCAGCAGCACACTTAGCCCAGCTATAATACTCTAGCTGCCTAAGCACAACCTCTTTCCACTGCAGATATATTTCTGTCACGGAGGTGGCACATGCCATGAGCTTCTGTTGCACCATGCGTATGCTGTTCCTTGTACATAACGTACCGTGATCCTGCCATCACAAAGGCACATCCGTTCCTCCAAAGTATTGTGACTGGGCACCAGGAGAGAGATTACATGTTTCCAGTCTCTGAGAAGTACAGAGGACCTCACTGCTTTGGAGCAGGGCTTTTCCTCTGGGAAAATGTGGATTGGTTTCTGTGAAAACCGCTGGGTCAGGTCCTGGTGCAATGCTAATCTTCATCGAGAGTGGATGGGATCCCAAATATGCTGGTTTGTTCAGATAGTTGTAGTGAAATGATATTTAATGAAGAAACATAACTTTTAAAAAAAAAAGTTTTCCTTGCTATTTTTATGATGATTCTTAGGAAGGTAAATAAATAAATGGTCTGTTAATTATTTAAATAAGCTCTCCAGATGATGGCTGCTTTAAGCCTGTAAGCATCTTGTTGCAATGGTCTAGCTTTGCCCGAGCCAATGAGATTGGATGCTGCACACAACGTAGGAATGTGTGTGTGTTAGCTGAGCCAGTTTTATGGTCTTCAAAAAGACCATAAAGCCAGCTTTATGATCCAAAAGCAGCATTGCTTTTCCAATAAGCCAACATTAAAAAAAAAAAAAAACCTGTGTAGTGCATACCTGGAATTCAAATGAGCCAGCTGCTGAGCCAGCACAGCAGGGCTTGTGGAAGTGCATTTCATAAAAGCCTTCCACAGGCTTTCAGATTTTTTTTTTTATTTTTGAACAAGAAAAAGGTTAGGAGCACACACACCCCCCGCCCTTCCCACCCCTTGAAATCTTTAAAGACTGTATTTGGGAGAGGATTTGTGTGTTTGGGTGGGTCAGTCCAAAGGTTTTACAACACCAAGAGGATAGGAAATTGAAATTCAGAGCATATACCTTTGTGTACAGAGTAAATCAGAGCAGGTTTTAAAGGATATGTAAACAAGCATGACTTGTGGCCAGGGGGTCCTTCTGACAGAAAATTGCTGCCTTCCTTATCCTTCATGCTGAAGAAAACTGCTCTGGTTGTTCCCAAATGGTAAGGAGGAGTCCTTCCAGCACAGACATCAGCAGCTACTGCTTCTTCACATGTATTAACACCAGGATCTTCCTTGGTGAAGTCATTCCTTCACTTTAACCATATTTGAGAGCTCATAAGCTCTGGCAGTGCCAGAAGAGCAACTTGCTTCCTTGGAGGAAGGCAAGAAAAATCTCATGAGATCAATTTCAGTCTTCTGTATGAGTTTTCTTCCCAGTCTTTTCCTCATCCACAGCTCAGAGGTCTACAAAAGATTTCAAATTCTTGCTTAGGATCAATTTCATCCTGTTGAGGTGTTTTGTAGTTTCTGCAGCTCCAAAGCAGATGGAAGGGACATGAAGTCTAGTTTAATATCAGGGTTGTTTTTTAATCTGGTGGTGGGATTGTTTGCCAGTGGAAGGAGACTCCTCAGCATAGGTGGCTGGGAAAGATGGAGGGACAGGTTCCCAGTTCTGCTGCTTCAGCCACTTTGGCATGGAGCATCACTCACAGGCAAGCCCTCTTTTCACACTGGAGCTAACAAGTGTATCCTTTTAGCTTGTACTAACTATACTTTTTAATTATCTTCTAATTTGGCTAAATTGCGGCATGGTTGCCCTGGTTTGAAGGAAAATGCAGTCTGTCAGACGTTGTCTTTTCCTTTTTTCAGGTTCTCTCTACAGTGTAGGCCCCTCTGTTTTTGAAATAACTTTGCCAAATCCTGTTTTGCTAGACTTTTCACCATTTGTCTCATTCACAACAATGTTTGAGTAAGAATCTGCTAAATAAATAGTTACTTCTACCATGTGAAGCTTTATGAAAGTCATAAGTTACTAAAATAGCGTGTGATGATGAGATGTGCTGACTACCTGTAGGAAGAGGATGTTACAGCCAGGTACAAGTTGGTTTATGCTCGCTTTTTTATCATTATGAAATCTAGATTAAATGACTCCAGTTTTTCTGTCTGAGATTTAGACTGGATTATAGACAGAATTAATTTCTAGAAGTCATCTCATTGACAAAGAAGTTCCTGTGATTCACATTGTAGTGTGTGTTTAGTAGGTCCTTTCTGGGATAAAGAAAACTCAGCCCTGTCAGAGCAGTTAAGGAATCTGGCCTATCAAACCTTGGTCTTGCATTGTTTTCAGTCAGGGGATTTAATTTAATACCAGCCCGATGCTCTGCAGTGCTAGGTCTGTGCTGCTAGGTCTTGGTCATCCTCCTCGTCCTCATCCCAGCTGTCACACCCAGCTTGTGCAGAGAGAGTAGTCAGAACCCATCTCTGTGCAGGTAGACCAGTCTGTTCTGGTTCTGTTCTACCAAGCCTCCAGTCCTTGTTGTCTTCACATTAGCACAGTGTCAGTAGTTGCTGTGGGGTCTGTCTCTGCCAAGGTCCCCCCCCTCAAAGCTGTGATTAGCGTGGGTATGAAGGGAAGGATGGGGTTGTTTTCCTTTGCTGCAAACAGTGTGGAAACAATGTTGGGATAAATTTAACTTTGCGATGCAGGCAGCCACTCAAATATCATTTATATCCACAAAGTAAGGTTGGAAAAGTCACATACTAAAAAGGTTTCCTGGTGAGACTTCTTTGTATTTTGCCTCTGTGGGGAAAAGATGTTAAGAACATTTGGGTTCTTTACCATTTAAAGTACCTTGTTTTTCATCTTTGGCAAAACTAAAGCACAAATATTAGTTGAACTTGATTTCTTTTAATTAACGCTTGTTGTTAAAATTTTCTGGGAATGTTGATAGTAATTTCGTGTTTTCCTTCCCTCATCCTTTCTGGCACGCTACCTAAATGTTTTTGAAGCCAGCTTCATCATAAACCACTCCTTATGCTCAAAGCAAGTGGCTTTATTGCCCACATACAATAGAACGATGATATTCCCCTTGATGATGTCTGAGTCAGCCTTTTGCTGTAGGTGAACCTCATTCTGTTCTCACTGGTTCTTTTTTCACTTGAGAGAATAATCTCAGTAACTTCTGTTTTTTTTCACAAGAGAATATCACTGTGCATATCAGAAACAAGCTTATGGCATTGGTGAGGAAGTGATGCCCCCCTTTATTGTTGTGGTTGTCCCCTGTAATCCTTGTCTGTGCAGCAGCTACTTTTTAGACCTCTTCAAGAATTTAATACTTTAATAATTTTTTGTTGTTGTTCATACAATGCTTATTCAAAAAATAGCTTTAAAAAAATGGTCTGATCAACTTGTTGATCAACCAGCTTTGTCTTCTCCATAATTCTGTTTTAATGTCCTAAGTGAATGCAGATCACGCTAAACATATTCTGCTACACATTACTGTAGTGCATATAAGATGGTGGTGGTGAATTTCATTTTCCTTCTACCATGTGTCATCTCTGCAAGTTTTGCTGGTTTTTTTTATGACTTTGATAGCATTTATAGAGACATAAGAAAGCAAAAAAATTACAAACTGTTATGTACATATAATTGAAAATAAGAATTTGGATGACTGATTTTTCTCTGTAAAGCGTTATGGGCTCTTTAATGCTTTTGTTCTGAAGAGGAGTAACAGAAGTCATATTACTTTGTTTCCTGTTTGCTTAGTACCTCTGGCTGCTATTTTCTTTCTTAGCTGTATGGGAATAATGAAGGCATAGCATGGTGACATTTGACTTAAAAATGTACAGAAAGAGTTTTCTATGTAAGAAACCTCATTTTTACTAAAATACAGTTTCAGGCTCTGAACAAGGCCTTGAGTGTTTTCTACATGGGATGAGACTGCCTTGATCACAGTCTCACTTGAGTTGCTTTAACTTTGAATTGATGTGGAATCCTGGTTTAGGAACTATATATAATTTCTGCCATTCATTTTAGGAAGTAAAGCTTACGTATTTTAAAGCTTAAGAACAATGAATCGGCATATGGTCCTTATTTTTCAGGAATCCGAATAAATATATTGTTGCCATCTTAGCTGACAGACATTTCTGTAGCAAAAAATGAGGTGACGTCTTCAATACAGATGGGAATTGTGAAACACCCACAACCTTTTGAAAGTCAAAATGTATTTGGCCTCTACCTAACAAATACATAATTGCATTACACAAACTGATAGATTTATTGTCCCTTATGAAAACTAAGCTCCTGATGTGAAGAAATGACTGATATTGAGACAGTTCCATTTCTGTCTCTATCTTTTGAATATTAAACTTGACACTCAGCTGTCATCCGTCATGCCCAGCAGAGAGTCGAAGGAAGCCTCGCTGCGGTTGTCAGTCAGCAGATTCTGAGTCAGCATGCATAATACACAAATAGTTGCTGGGGGTTTTTTTTTGTTTTTTTTTCCAACTGCTTACACTAAGACCAAATGGTAAGCTGAAGGACAAAGTTCCTCCTTTGGTCTTCCCTCCTACACATACTTTGTGCTCACCATCATTATCTGGTGTTAATACGGCACCTTCCCCGATGGTCTGTTTAAGATCTACCAAACAATGAATTCTCGGGAGGGGAATGCAGCAATAGTTGCATCATCTGGGCAAATGGCTCAGCACCAGGACAGACCACAAGAGAGAGCAATCACATAAACTCCTCTTCCAGACCAGATGGGACATTCCACATAGAAGTGGTGGCTCTGGGAGTGATGGCACTGCCGTAGCAAAAGCCTGGAACTCTTCTCAAGAGCCAAATCTAAAGCAGTAACATATTTCCTCTAACAAAAAGGAATGGAATCCTAGGTTTTTGATTAAGTTGAAAAAATTGTTAGAAATATATGTTTTGGGAGAATATAGCAATTTTTTGTTGAAAACCAGAACATCTGAAACTTACAAATATTACTCAAAAGAGATTTAAGACTTGGAAATGGCTCCGAGGTACTTATTCTCTTCCTCTTTTTATTAAGTTCAGTTCTTCAGACAACTGTAGTTCCCCTTGGTACATCACAGCCAGATTCAATAAATGCAGAATGTTTTATCCAGCAAGTAGGAGTACTGAAACAGAAATCCTGGTGATCCTTAAAATGAAAAATAAAATAAGAAAACATTTTTACATATAGCTTGTAACCTTTCCTAGTGAATTTTTAGGGCCTTTAAAAAAATAAATAAAAAAGAACAAACAAAACAAAACAACCCACTTTTTATTAAAGAGGTGTGGGGGGGGAAGATTCATTCTCATGACATTTTTTGACTTAACTTTGTTTATCCATCAAGTCGTCCTAATGTAAAAAAAAAAAAATTGAAAATTCAAATTGCTTAGCCTGATTTCCATAAATGTTGTCTAAGGAAAGGCAGCTCATTTGCATGCTGATCTTGTTTTTCATTCTGCTTCTGCATAGTGCTACAAACCCCTGAATTATAGCACAGGCTGGCTGCATGTTCTTTGTCTCAAGTCCAAACTATTGCCTTTCTTGAGGATTGTCAGGTTTAACAAGGGTTAAAGCATCATTTCAGTAATATGCAGCTTTGTATATTCAGAAGTTGTAGTGCAAATGGGAAGGCTTGTTCTTTGTTAGTTATACCCAGCATTTGGGAAAGAGCTGGTGGCAAAGATTTGTGCTTCTGCTCAACTCGCAAGAGATTCAGATGACTTCTACAGACAAATTGTTACCCAGAATGACCTTATTACATGGCTGGACAAATTGCTACCCAGAATTACCTTATTATGTGGCAGTAATAGGGAATATTTTTGCATTCAAAACAGAATACAGGACAACATGACTAATTGTGTTGATAGAGTGGCATAATGCTCAACGTAAAATAATGACTCCCTTGGACACCAGGGAGACTGTTAATTAGGGGAATGATGAGTCTTTGTAAAATCAGAGGCAAAAAGCAAACATCTTTTTTCCTTATATTAAAATATTAAGACAATGCAAGAGACCTTAAAGCATTGTTGTGGCATTCCCTGGGAAATCTTTCTATAAGATGCTCATATATGAAGATATGAAGAGCAGGTTCTGTTTTCATAGCTTTCTGCCAAACCATAACAATGTCAACTGGCTGTTAAGGGTATTTGGCCCTCTGTACCCTGATGTACCGTAAATCTGTTACTTTATATAAATAGATTTCTCACCCTACAAATTAGATTAGAATCTGATTGTGAATTTGGACAGCAGGTTTCAAATCAGAAGGTAATTTTTTCTCATTTGTTAGGGAATAAAAGAGCCTGAAGTGGTTTATGTTTCAGTTTATGTAGTGTGGAAAAAAACCCCAGTAGGTTTTAGAGCTTTCTTTACAGAAACCATAACTATCCACGTTCCTGGAAAACATTAAATGCATTCCAAATTTGAGAACTGTAGATTATTCTTGTGTTAGTAATTGAACTTTTAAAAAAATAGGATATCAAACTCATGCAAGTTTAATGTTTACCTCACTAAGAAGCAAAGTATCAATAGATAAAGCAAACAGGTTAGTCTTTTTTTTTTTCCAAATCGTAATGGTAAATTAAAACTTATGTGAAATATCAAGTTAGGGCTTGACTATCATGACAGTGGTGATTACATGGTTTTGGAACATGAAGTGGAAAGAAAAAGTGTTAAAACGTAGGAGAGATGGAACTCCTGGTGGCTTCGGACCAGAACTGGTGGACCACGAAAGGAAAGTTTGCTGTAAGGTTAGACTTGCTCTCCAGTACTAGCTGGGTAAACAGTGGTTTGCTACTACACCCAAGTGTCTCATATAATCAGCTAAATGGCAAGATATTGCCAGTGGCTTAGTCTGGATAATCAGTTTTAACTACTAAGGGACAGTGTTTTGGGGTAAAGCCAGAAGGCTGTTGGGATCTCCTTTCCTCCTCCACTTTTCCATGTTAGTCCACGAATTTTCTTTTGTAAGCCTCAGAAATAAGGCATATTTCTCTCCACTGTGGTGTTACATGTGAACTTCACTTTGCTTTGTTTACAGCACGTCAAAACTCATTGCTTTGGCTTGCCCCAGTCCCACCACAACAAAATAGTCTTGATTGCTTCTTAGAAGCATCACCTGCAAAGTGATGCTCACAATTCTCTTTATATTGACATACCTGTGGACAGTGACTCTTCTGTCTTATCCAAACCCACAGTTGTTTCACTGCTGCCTTCTCTTTCTTTGTTCATTGTCACGTATTGTGAATTTCTGTGTTGTGCACGTTAAAAATTGTGTGGAAGAAGGATGATCATTATAGTGTTTGTACAATGCATTAAAATACAGTGTCTGATTCCTTGCTTAAACTACCAAGTGCCCCTACCTTAAAGTTGGCAGGCATTTAATTGATAGAAAGCCCTAATCATTTTTAGCCTGACTGCTACCCTTGACAAAAGGTATAAATTTGGTAGGTGGCTTGAGTACTCCAAAGCACAGCAGTTGTTTCTAGCTGGCTTTTAAATACTCACTCTTAGCTGCAGATGTGCTGGAATATTATGAAAGAAATAGATTGGGAAACTAGTGAAACAAAAATTTGTGAGTCACACAAGATTCATGACAAAAGTTACCTTCCATCAGGCCCTCTGTTACTGGACCTGATGTTACTTTGAAAATCAGAATAATCCATTTTTAGCTCCAATTTCTACATTAAGTTGGTCTGATAAATGTTCTACCTTGAACTGGAAGTTTCAGATTTTGTTAACTAGTTTGAGTATTCACCGGTGGGGTGGATTCACATTAGCTGCCTGTATCTCACCTAAAATAAGAGGTGATTAAGAATATACATTTAGAAGGATATGGCTAATTTTCTTGTATTCATAACGTTTCATGAGAGAATATTCCTTTGATTTGCTAGGAAGGGCTGCGAAGTTGAGGATCAGATTTATTGATTTAAACGGAAGGTGGGAAAATCTCTGTTTGCAATCCACGGGCTCCCTCTCCTGGTCCGGGCGGCGCTTGGCACCGGGAGCTTGATCACTACAGAAGGAAGCTAGGTGAAAGTTATTTGCAAATTGAGTTAATCATGACATAGTGCCAACGGGGACTCCTAACTTCTTTTTCTTCTTCTATGTTTAATCAAAGAACTGTGCTCTCCCTAACAACAATAATACAATTAATACGGGAGTTGTGATGACTCGGGGTTGCTGGGCCACGTTTTTCTTATTCAAATGCCAATTACAACACATTTCACTAGGACTCAAAGCAACCTCCTACAGACAATGTTTACATATAAAATCAGTGAACTTGCATATCCAAGTGACTACCTGAACGTACACAGCCTGATTGCACTGGTACTGTCAGCTTTGCTTCGCCGACACCTTGATGTTCTGCTTGCACCTCCTCCTGGTCATACTGCAGCTGAATTAGAGTGTTTGCTTCTTGTCTTTGGTGGTGCAGAAAGATCACCTTCGCATTCATATTCTTAGATTAGAAACACACTGGTATGGTAAATTGCTTAACAAATTTGAAGCCCTAGAGTCATAAAGCATACCTTGTAAGTAAGAATTTTATCTATTTATGAGGTCACTTACTTTTGTCACAAGTTTTTATACCCATTTCTAAATGTTATGAAACCAATTTCTGGCACGCGTGTGTGAGTGTGTGTGTTTTAGCTTCCCAGTCTTGCTTCTAATAATTTTTTTAAGCTTTAATTTATTGACATGAATAAATGTTTGCATAGCTTAAGAGGTGCAACAAATACTATAGAGTGTTCCTTCCTTTAATGCTGTTAATGCAGCAGACACAATAAAAAAAAAAAACAAAAAACAAATCTCTTCAGCTCCAGAGGGTTGGGAGTATATGTCTTGTAACCTGCCTTGGAGTGTCATAAACCTTCATACTTGGACCAGAGCTTTTCACATTAACTGGTGCTGCTTTTGTACTGATGTGATTACAGTGATCTGCAGTGAAGGTCTGCAGTGAAGGTAGAGGCAGGGCAAGCAGAGGGTTTTGTACATTTACAACAATGCAAAACAAGGACCAGACTGATGTAAAATGCTTTCACTTCAGAGTATCAGCCTGTTATTCCAGGGACTGAGCTTATAACAAGTACTGAAAATGGTCCATAGTTTTTTCATTCATGTTAGAAATTGTGTGTAAATTTGTAACAAGGAAAGTCCCAGTAGTGAAATACCAAATCTCTCAACTCATTCAGAATTTCTGGAGCTGCTAATTTAGGTGATCCTCTTGGCTCCACTTAAAGGAAGCACTGACAGTTAAGTCTTATGAAGCAAAACCACATTTGGGAGAACTAATTATAGCAGTTCTCTCCGTTTACTTCTTATTTGTGCCAAAGACACGGGAGGTGAACATTTCATGTGAGCAGAGGGTGTAAGATGCTTGAGGGAAGTGTTAAATATTGACCGCTGAAAGTTGGTCTGACTTACACTACAAGGAGGAGGGCAGTTGAAGTGAATAAAAGCAAAGCATAATGAATGATTCAATAAAGCCTGTATTTCCTAAAAATGTACTATTTTTATTTGTACCATATCCATGTAAGCTGAAAATTGTTCACTGTGCATTCCTTTTCATGCTCTTGGTCATCTGCTTTGCCATAATGCAAATTTTATACTGTAGTATCTATTATCTGTTCATCTTATTTAAGTTTACAAGAATTGGAATTATTTCTGAGCTAAAATATGTAGCAGGTAACTTGACACTTGTTAGTGGAAAGTAGCTTTAATATATATTGGTTAAACAGGCAACCAGACAGGAACGCAGCACCATTATGTGCTTTGCTGACTCCACTGGTACCTTGAAACCATGGCAGTCATTAAACTTTTTGTACCCCCTTCCTCCCTGGCTTTCCCCAATAATTAAATGTATTAAGATTTAGATTGTGAGGTACACTGAACTCTTTAGAGGAGTGGCTTTATGCAATGTGGTGACTTCTTATGTCTTTTCCATTAAAGCAATGTGTCTNCCCCCTTTTTGTGCGCAGGTACTTGGAACACCAAATGAAGATACATGGCCTGGAGTCCACTCTTTACCCCATTTCAAACCAGGTATGTTGGCGTACCAAGTTAATCCAAATGCTTTTCCTGGAAATACAGGAAACATAATTACATCCAATCCACAAGCTTCAAAATTGCCTGGTACACAGTGCACATACCATAATGCACTTTTTTTAGCTGCTTACTTTTTTATTGTGTGTGGGGGGGGGTTGGTATGGAGGGGCAGGTGGAGTGTCTTTTATTTTATTTGCTTTTTTGGCATTTTTTTCTGTCTATATGTGGTATGAACCCTGACCAGTTTAGATTTCTCAGCCACTGAGTATCATACCTTTCAGAGTGCTGGTAGGCAGTCAGTATCTTCCATAGACCACCCTGAACTTTGAGGGTGTTCAAACTGGACTAGAGCAAACTAAAGAGTAGAAAAACTACTTTGTGAAAGCTAAAGTTACTGCGAGATCATCTGTTAGTACCTTTCTACAAAGGTTCAATTTTTCAATGTGCATTGAAATTGTCATATTCTACAACCATTCTTGAAAAGCTGTTTTGCCATCTGATACCCTTGTGTAAGAGGGAGCAGCTTGTTCCCTAGAAAGTACGTGGTCATCTTCATTATGGTGTGTATGTATTTATGTGTATGCATGTGATATATGTAGCCTTGTGAACTTTTGAGTGGGCATCTTAGAAATGCTGGGTTTTCAAGCATGCCAAGCAGGCAAGTGAGTAGGAGACGTGATGTCTGGTGGTGGTAGTGAAGTACTGGAACTAGTTGTCCAGAGAGGGTTGGCATTTCCATCCTGTTAAAAGCTGATATGATAGGGCCTGGCCAGCCTGAACTCACTGGACCGCCTATGAGTCACTTTGGGCAAGACAGCAAAGAGGTTACTAGATACTTTCAGATGAAGTAGTTAATTGGCTCCTAGTATATTTTACTAGGATGAGTCTTTGGTTCCCAGCCATATGGCTAAAGTCTGGAAGTGAGTCATAGAATTGACCCAGGAATCCTATTTCAGATGTTTTTCTCCTTGCAAGCCTAAGGTCTCTCAAGAAGTTCCTGGTTCTACTTCAGTACAGATGATAGTCCCTTAGGCTTTAGTCATGAACTGAGACAACTTGGCGTCCTATGTCATTTAAATCTAATTTCCAAATCATCTTACAGGTTTTACTTAAAGATTCCCTTTTCTGCCCTGTCTAATTTGTCAGATCTGTGGGGCCATAGTGGCTGCTTTGGGGAAGCGTGAGGCAGAAGACAGGGTGGAGAAGTTAAAAAGGACCAAGAGATCTAGGCAGCTCTCAAAATAGGGGTGGTAGAGAAATAAATATATTGTAGGGCTTACTCTGATATTAACACAAAGCTTTGAGGAAAGGGCAGACAGCCTGCTTGCACTTTGCTTTTCAGTCTCAGTCCTAGTGCTCTCTTACTGCTGTGTGGTGAAATCACGCTCCAGTGCTCTCGTGTGAACTACTAGAGAGAAATTTTTTGATAAGTAGTTTTTTCACTGAAATACTAAAAGTACTATGGCATTCTTCCCCAAATTAGTGTGTCATTAAGTTTACAAGCTTTTGTGTTTCTCATTCTTGGTACTGATTAAAAGGAGAGCATATACAGAGAATCCTTACAAAAATATACTGTTTTTAAAAACCATTCCAACAGCACTGTTTTTATACAATAGTAAAGGGCGGGAGAAAACCTGGAGTTGTCAATGTATGCTCCTTGGGTTTCTTCTAGTTTTTATTCGTATGTGTGACAGAGAAAAGTTTTGAACAGTAGATGGCAGCCAAGAAACTTCGTGATTGGCTTCCAAGTGTGTTAAGGGATGTGAGTTTATTCATGCAGAAGAACGTCAGGGAATAAATCCACAGCAGGTACTTCATTAAATCTAATTTTTATACAGGCATGTGTGAGACTTGCTTTTATTTTCCCCGTCCCCCAGTATGGACGTTGTGAGATGTGAACTCGATAGCTATACAAATGCAGAATGGGGAGAGGAGAAAAGAAGCCCCCAAGATATCTTGGTCACTCGGTGTTTTCGCCATTTCTGCATGGTGTGCTCTTTGCTCTCTCTGATCCCCTCCACCTCTGTGAAGTATGTAGATTTGCAAGTCAGAGTAATTATTATCCTACCTGGCAATTAATCTTTCTAGGGCCCGTTAATGCAAAGCTCTGAGCTCCTTAATTCCTACACTGTGGAGCTCTGAGAGCACTCCAAAGGAAAAAGCCCTCATCTGTACACATACTATACTCTCCCTTTGTACCACCTCATGTCCTTCACGGCCATGGTAAAAAGGATTTTTTTTCTCTTACAGTACTTCATTTTCTGATTTTAGAAATTAATTGATTGCACTTTATGATAGTAAAGTGAGAAATGGTTAAAGCTTCGATACGCAACTTCATGGATCATTCTGGGGTGTCAGCATCTGAAGGAGGCTCTGTGCAAAGTGCTCTGAGCTGTGGGCTAGACTGGACTTACACTATTTGCTCATGCCATTAGGCTCGTTGGAGCTGTTCTGTCATGGATCTCTGTTTCTTTTTAAAAAAATCCTTTCCTTCATACCATTCTGTGTACCAGAGCTTTTTAGCTGTGGCAGGGCTGGATTGTCCCCTTTCTCAGGTGCTCAGCCAGCCATGCTTCCCTCCCCGGAAATTTTTGTTACAACCTAGAGAAAATTTCCTCAGTGTATAGGACTGAAAGACTCTTCTTTCCTGACTGACTTATTTAGAGTAAAAATGAAGGTTAATGCTTCGGGTTTTTCTTAGATTAATACATTCAAGATAACTTAATCTTTTCCTTTCCTTAGCAGAAGAATGTAGCGGGGAACCTGAAATGTCTTGCCAAATCGGAACCAATTCCATTATCCTTTAAGATGTGAAACTACTGCCTTTAAATACAGATTGTGTGGGGTTAAGTAACTCTGGTGTTTTGTGTGTCTTTGAGTTTTAAGACTGATAACTGCAAACAGTGTGATAAATTGAGAAGTGCAAAGAGCACTGGTGATGAGGATATCAACATCCACTCAGGCAAGGCTTTGATGATATAAACTTGAGTTGCGTAAACATGAAACAATGGAATTTGAACAGAAGGTCTCAGTGATAAATAGTTGTTATAGTTTTAAAATGTGGGACACATCAAATACCCACGGACTTGGGAAGGCTATTGAGAGTAGAAACAAAATTTCATTGTATTTCTTGTTTGCCTGCAGACTTAAATAACTAATTTTCATGCTGTGATTTCACAGGGCACGGTCCTGTGCTGCAGAAAGCTAATCAGTTTACTCAGAGAAATATGTCTGAAAAACATGGCATTAGTCTCTTCTCCACTGGAGAGACCAAGGGTCTGATTATTATGGAAAGTAGCCACTACATAAACGATGATCTCTGACATCTTAATATGTGGGAACATTTCTTTCTGCTGCTGAATAAGGAGTGTGTTCCTAAGGCTAGCTGTGGATGGCTCAGCATCTTCTGAACCACTAACCCCAGTGATTATAACAGCCTGTCATTGTGAAAATAAAACAATGATAGTTTGTCTTGCCATTATAAAAGTGAAAAAGCAACTTGTATTTTATCTGCCTGCTTTGAGATCTTTGATTACCTTTCAGTTTACAAATACTCTTAAGTAATATGTGAGATTTTCAAAGCTAGATGTTGGTCTGTTCCTTGAGCTTTCTCCGTGCCTTTGCCTCAGTCCTCTCAGTTTGTGTTTGCAGATGCATACAAATATACATACCCACATGTGCACATCTCTTGCTTAGGAAATTACTTACAGTTGATCTAAAACCTGCATTTGAAAATCCTGAAATACTTCAGAAGTATTTCAGTTACCTGTGATTCACTTTGAAGCTATTACAATTGCTATAATCTTGTGTGGGTCTTCATGTACCCATGTATCACCAAAGAATGCCCACCATACAGGAACACTGGATCAGTGCCTCAAAGAACAAAATTGGAAGCAGGTATCTGCAATGTCTATCTTCATGTGTAGATAGGGACAAGTATTGCAAAACAAGCTACTTCTTAACAGTCTTGACTCTTCCTAATTTGGGGGGAATTACTCTCTCCATCATCATTTAATCTCCCGTTTTCTTAGTCTGGAGTCTTAACATTCCTTTCTCCTCCAGCCTTTTCTCCTCGGTTTAGAGCCCTGTCCAAATAATTGAGCAGATAAGCCTTTTGTATCAACAGCTGCACTTAAATTTACATTTTTTCCTACATACTCTATTCTTTTTTGGGACTGTTGCTCCATAACCTCCATCCTAAGAAGTTAAATAGAGATTTATCAGAATGCACTGTCAATGAGCAAAGTGAGAGAAGGCAAGATACGGTCACAACAGAAAGTAAATGAAGTGGTGGTGTCCATGAAGAGATAGTAACAGTCAAGGAGAAGAAATAACTTGTTAGGAAGGTGGATAAAATGGAAGAGTGCTTTGTAATGTTCACTGTGCCTTGGTTTCCTTACAATACCAGTACTTAGGTGATAGAAAATACATAATTTAATCTTGGACTGATGGTGTAGGAGCCTCAACATTACTATGTTCAACAGACCATCAGGCATAATATGAAGCAATACACCCGAAAAGGCACATTTATGAGAAAGTGGGAACATCTACTGAGCACTTCTTTTTAAAAGAGAATCGCTAAAGCCCGTATGAAAGGAGTTAAGAGTTAAGGTGAAAGCAGAAGACAGAAAAAAACTAGAGCAAGAAAACAGTATTTTTAGGAAATAGTGCGTAACAGAGTCTGCCAGACATTGACAGATATTTCAGATTTATTAAGAAATCCTGAGTTTGTGACTGACAGTGCTATTGCGGAGCTGATGTTCAGACTCAGGAATGCAGCTTTGCTTCTCAGGTGATCAATAAATATAGATTTAATTTAGAAATATGATCTGACTACCTGCATCTTAACAGCTGATTGATAGCCAAGTTTTTCTTCAAAGGATTAAAGTCTCCATGTAGAGTAGGGCTGGGCTGAGAGAATAAACCCTTTTGGCACAAACCTGTGGAAATACTGTATCCGAGGACATACAGCTTTTCAGACTTTCATGACAGCTTTTCCTGTAGAGTTTAACCAAAGCTGGTCAACAATTCGTTATGCAGTGAATAAATATCTTGTTACATCTTCGCTGATGCCAGCAAATGTTCCCAGATGATGTAGGAATCTCTGCGGTTAAAACTGTTAGAGCAGCCTCTGGCAAGCTTTTAGCTCATGGAAACTAGCACTTCCAGATAATTAATTTCTGGGCAAGGTTTGGGAGTTCACTTGGACTGGGGACCACTCCCAGTAAGAAGAAAGGTCTCACCTCCTATATTGAAGCTCGGTGCTGCAGTGGTACAGACCCAGGACAGTGATAGTGTCTAACAGTCCCAAGTACGCTCAGGTTACTGGTAGAGTTGTATTCCTTAGGAGTTTGAGTCAGTGAAGAGAATCTGTAAAGAATCTGTAAAGAAGAACTAATTTCAATGTTTTTTTCCCTCTTTTTTTTCGTTTGGGGAAAATTGCAATATTTGCTGTTTCCTCGAGTCTCTGGTATCCACAGCACAACGGAACAGAGTTGTCAGTGTTTTCACTGTTCTTTAAACAAAATTGACTGAAACTGAAATCTAAAGTAACTGTTGTGTATGCCAGGGAGCCAGTGTAAGCACTGCTAAAAGGCGGAACCATTTAATATAAAATTCCAGTGCCTTAGATAAAGCTGACTATTAAAATTACATTTTTAATTCATGCTTAGTAGAGAGTCTAGTAAACAGCATCTGTCTTTCCTCTTTACACAGCCTGTGCTCTCTAAAGCAGGTGCTTTTGGAGGAGTGGGGATGGGGATGGAGGGTGGGGAATTGAAGTAATTTTTCTCAAGACATTTGGCATACAAAAAAGCAAAACCCCGAAAGTTTAGCTCATGATTATGATGACACTCTAGTTATGATTGGACTTCAGTGAAAACTCTAATTGCACATTAGTGCTGCAAATAGTGCCTGACAGTTTTGCTTGTCAGCATGTATGCTTGTCATCATATCTTTAGCTAACATAATTTAAATAATTTTAGGATTGAATCATTAATAAAAATAGCATATGAGTCTTACATAGCACAATGCAGTGTTAGTCACTTTAGACTTTTAATTTAAATGTAAAGAAAACCCGTTTAAAGAAATCATGAATTAGACTTTTCAAAATATTAATTATGGTAATGTTTAAATATTTGCATTTAAGCTAATCACATTTGGTTTTAAGTAGAGAAGAACCATTAATCAAGGAATGCGTACGCTGGCATGTTTTGATTAAGAACATGAAAAAAATGCCTTGAAGTCAAACTGCATTTTAAGTTCTTTGGTTTAGAGTAGAAGCTGATTATCAACAGTGCTAAAACGGAGCTAAAAAATCAAAATGTAGTCTGCTTCTAATTTCTTATGTAGCTTTTCTTGCCTATTTCTTGCTTGTCCTTTCAAGACAAACATGGCAAAGGTGTAGTAGTTCATGTAGTTTTCTGGACTGATAAAAGAGAAGAAACCCTCATCTTGGTTTATGTTACTTAAAATGCAAGTGCTTATTTTTTCAATTCTCACAGCAGACCAGTAGTTCCTTCAACAGTCTGCTAATAAGCTCACTAGTGAGTTCTGCTGAAACTCGCTCCTGTTTGAACCTGCCCTTGATGCAGGGCTGTCAGATGGAGCATGTTTATCAGGCAGATAATGATGTTTGCAGTGGAGACCATGGAGGTATATATGTGGGCACATGAGTGAGTATGCGTAGATGTTGCTATAGAGCTGTTGTCTAAAGGAAATAAGGAATAGAAATATGTCTGAATTAGAAATGTCTGTTTCTGTAAGATGTAGAAATTTCTAAGATGCCATTTCTAAGATGACCTAATTCATCTGGGTGTAATGGATGAGCTTTCTATCACAGGCCTTTTTTACCCCACTTTAAGCTGAATACAGTTTGGGAGCAGTTTTTTAAGAACATAAATATTTTAATGTATCAGATTTGTCAGATCAACCAGCTGAAGAAATTTCCTCCCTCTCTTCCCTCCGGTTGCTTCCAGCTCGCAGTTGTTACTCCAGTATTTGTGAACGCTACCATTTGCAGGACACAGACGTAAAAACTTCCTTCACACACAAGACACCGAGGAAGTTGGGCAGCGAAGCCTGAAGCAAAGAGCAGTTCAGGTCCATTTGTTTCTGGGAGAATGTTTGTGCAACTGTGTCACTTGACATGAGTGCGTCATGGTTAGTGCCCCACAGAACAGTGAATCTTGGCTTCGGAGCTGGGCTCCTGAAGGTGTTTCTATACTCTTCCATAAGAGTAAATGGCGTGCTGCAGGGAGATCATGCAGTTGATACTCTTTTCCAGTAAAGAATAAGAGTACTCCATGTTTGCTCTCATTTGTGCAGTCCTACGTAGACATCTCTTTACACAGCAGTTAATTAATCAAGATTTGGCTAACTTGGCCTTCCAAGAAGCAAATAGTAAACACCGTGAGGTGCCATGGGATCTAAACAACAACAACAAAATAAATCTTTTGTTTCACATAATCAAAGATTCCCTTTGTCTAGTGAAATACAGCACCCATGTGAAAACCCAGCTCTTTATCAGTGAGACCTGGTTGCTAGTGTCTGTATATTGACTGTATATTTTCATATATATGCTAGTGTCTGTATAATGACTGTATATTTTCAGATGAAAGTAGAGAGGATCAAATTTTGTTTCCCGAATTTGTTCCCAAAATATTTGCAAACACTTAAGTGCTTGCATAAAGAAATTATAAACACACTTCTTACTTTACATTTCAGATGAGCTTACTGTGTGGGTCATCCAGTTTTTTTATTCAAAATAAGCACATTTAATAATAAAGAGGATCCGAAAACATTTGAATTCTAGTGTATATACTCACAATTTAAAGTGTAGAAATTAAACATGCATGTGAAATCAAATCTCAATCTGTGAATGTACAGTTTTTCAGGTTTCTTACCTGAATGTACAGGTTTTCAGGTAATCTCTACACTGATGAGAGTGAGCAGCTGCCTCAGCAAGATGGTGTCCTCAGGTGCTGACAGTGGCTTGCAAGTGCACTGGAGCGTGGTGGTGTGGCTGAGTGATGATGTGAGCATCTGCATGAAATTAATGCATGTACCTATTGGCCTTTCAGTTCTGAGGGAGGAGTAGTAAATTTTTACTACATGGGGTTTCTTCCGAAAGGTTGGACTGAGATTTGGATCACCTATGCTGCTGCCTTACACTATATGACAGGCAAAGATTTCTCTTTTGGGGGAACATTCATGGTAATTCTGCAGTATTCCCAGAATCTCGCACACTGTTGAGATCTACTGACTGATACTACTATCTTTTTGTGACCAAATCAGTGGGAGCTTCTGGAGAAACAAATACCAAAGCTATATTTACAGATTCATAGAATCACAGAATTGTAGGGGTTTGAAGGGACCTCAAGAGACTGTCGAGTCCAACCCCCCTGCCAAAGCAGGTTCCCTAGAGCAGGTCACACAGGTAGGTGTCCAGACAGGTCTTGAATATCTCCAGAGAAGAAGACTCCACGCTTAAAAGTATCATAAAATGTAACTCCATGCAGATGTTCACAGTCGGATACATATAGTTCCAGATTTGGTTGCATGAATTCCATTTTGCAGTAAAGGACAGAGGCATTCACACAGGTGTGTCAGGGTCATTCACTCTGAAAAGTAACTGGGAAACAAACTTGGGGATGTAATGGTGAGACTGAGTTCCAGTGCTGTCATTGATTGGACACAGGCAAGAGATGCTCAGATAAAAGCTGGCTGGTTGTTACTTCTGGATTTTTTTTCCTGAGCTGTGACTGCAGGATTGTTTTTTGTAGGTATGTGACATTGTGGTTTCACGGTTCAGGACTTAAAAAACTGAATCATGATGGAGAAGCTGAAGGAGTTTGTGAAATCAAAATCAGCTGATTTTATTATTCTGGATTTTATTCTCAAAAGAAGACTTAATTCAGGAAAGTACTAGGACCTGGCTTGTACACAAGGCTGGGCTTAATTACCACAGTAGTCCCATCCAGTTATACTGTCCATGAAAGTTAACAAGACTGATTGGAGGCATGACCACAAAATTGTGTCAAAAAATGTGAGCTGTATTTTATTGATATGTGGTTCTTTTACTGATGAAGAATTTAAAGCAAGGAGCCTCTAATTTGCTTGCAGTAGAGGAAAAAAAGTTGATAACATGTTAAGAGAAGCACTGTCTGTGGTCACACAGCTTATAAATGGGGTTTAAGATTATGGAGCAGGGACTAACATTTGATGCTCTATCAGGTTTTCACCTTATCCATGTTTCCCCCCTGATTTTTCCTCTCCCTGCCTGATAAAATATGGCTTCTACCACAGTTATTTAAAAAGAAGTGTAGAGCAGTAGACAGAATAAAGAAGGAAGATCCCTTTGAGAAGTTTGTCCATTTTGCTTATGCATGTCACTTGGAACAGCATTTACCTAAGTGGCTCCAGTGTATCTCTTTTCTTCAGGAGACACTCATCTGGCATCTCGGTAGTTTTTCAGTTTCTTGCAGAACTGAAACAGATCTTTGGACATTAATGCCTTCAGGGCAGTTTGGGCAAGTGGTTGACTCTCCGTTTTCCTCCCACAGTGAAAATAGCTTAAATTGCTTAAAGTAAATCTCTTGATGGTCCAGTCAAGAAAAGATGTTGTATATGATAGTTCTCAACTGTTCTAAGTGGTTGTGGCTCAGCTGAAGTCAGTGTTGCTGTGCCAGTTTGAACCAGCTCAGTATCTGACCAAAACATATTGCAGAATGGCAGATAAAATCATCTACAACAGTCAGATATTTTCCAAATGCTTTCCAAGAAACTTTGTGTTGGCAACACTCACAAAAAAAACCCTGAAAATCTAAACAACAAAAAAGAAGAAATAAAAAAAAAAACCTTTTCAAACTTTTGTTTCATATATTCATCTCAATGCCTTTAACAGTATGACTATGTGGTTAGCATTTAGCTCTTTTTTTGGCTAAGAAAGTTACTTGAGTAAACTTAGGTACAGTATTACATAAGTTATACTTGTAATTTCTATTGATGCTGAAACTAGTTATGGTCATGTTGCTTCCAGTTTCAAGTACACTTGTCATACATATCTAAGAAGGGGTGATTTAATTGCTTTAACTGCATCAGTATGGTTAGAGCAATAAAATTTGAAGTGGCTCTCAGATACAGATGCAAGTCTACTACTTACTGAGATCTTCCAGTAGTGACATTAATGGGAGCTGAACTTTCTGCATTCATCATTTTAGTTAAAGGAGAATAAAAATCAAAGAAAATGGATACAAGAAACAAAATCATCCACATTGATGCTAGGATTCTGCATGGGGTATCTTTAGAACTAACTATGAATGACATATTTTTAAGAAATAATTCTTGAATATGAGAGTGGTAGATCACTGGAACAGGTTGCCCAGAGAGGTGTTGGAGGCCACATCCCTGGAGACATTCAAGGTCAGGCTTGATGGGGCTCTGAGCAACCTGATCTAGTGAAGATGTTCATGATCACTGTAGGGGGCAGGGCTGGATTATATAACCTGTCTCTTCCAACCTAAAGCATTCTATGATTCTATACCTATGACAACTTTAGCACTGAGAAAATTATACACATATAGGAATTGAACGCAACCCCCCCCGCCCCAAGTTACCTTTTCAGTTTTGCACAGTAAGAAGCATGCAGGTATGTGTTGCATATACGTATGAAATACTGTTGTAACTGTACAGTGTGCCTATTAAATGTCACACTGATGGGTGGAGAGGAAGGAAAATAATTGTCAAGGTTTTATGGAGCATTTTATAAGTTTAGGACTTCAAACAACGAATGCTGTTACGCTAGGGTAGTTGGCCAGGGCAAGTACTCGTGTACACAGTAGGATTTTAGTGTGATGAGGCTCCATGGAAAATGTTACTCTGTTCTCCTGATGGACTACATTTGTTTCTTCCCAAGAGGCACTTAGCTCCTGCTGAAAGAGCTGAGCACTGGCTCATTCGTTCTGCAGCAGCTTTCATAGAATCTTCCTCTGCCAACTAGAGTCCTACTGCA
The DNA here is from genome assembly GCA_013399135.1 of Heliornis fulica. NCBI lineage: Eukaryota > Metazoa > Chordata > Aves > Gruiformes > Heliornithidae > Heliornis > Heliornis fulica. The sequence continues at coordinate 542,561 of VXBZ01012712.1, read as the reverse complement.
AAGCAAGCATCTTCTTGGATATGAGAGAGAGAATACTTACATCTGAACTTGAGAATTTAATGTTTGAGTAAATAAGCTGTCATTGTACTTGTTACTTCTGCGCATTATTTATGCATGTTCTTTAGAAAAAGGACTCTTAAGTTGCCATCATGTTTTGCATGTCCCTTTGTGTCACACAGGCCCACACATACCCTTACACCTCCTGAGAAGTGTAAAAGCATGATGGTGAGGTCACAGGTAATTGTATTTGTGGTGGAGAAAAAAAAAAAAAAAACAAACCCAAACCTACATTTCAGGCTTCTTTTTTGTCCTTAGCAGTCAAAAACTATTTTTGAAATTATTTTTAAAATTTCCATTTCTGGTGATGCTGCAGTAAATGAGCCTGAGGCCATCACAACAGTTTGTTTTTTGTTTGTGTTAACAAGTTGGGGTCTTTTTTGAGTTTTTGAATTTTTTTGCTCCCTGTTTGTATGGCAGTTTGCTCCTGTGCTGGTTCTCTTTCCCTGTCTTGGGACTCGAGATGCACTAGTTACATAAAAGTGATGAAATTATGAAAACTGACAGTAGATAAATATGTTTGAAAAAAATTCCTGGTTCAAGCATAAATAATTGAATGTACCTCTTCTTTTCCTTACAGAACGGTTTACGCAGTACAGCCCTAAAAACCTCAGACAAGCATGGAATAAGTAAGTCTTTTTTTTTTTTTAAATGCTCTTTTGACTCTTCAAGGATATGATTAATGCCAAGCAGAAATTACCATCATTAACTTTAAATGTCTCTTTCCTTATTGTGGAATTACCCAAGTGTTATTTTTTCATGCTTCTGTCAGTTTTGAAAATTTCTGAGTTGCCAATTGCCTGTAAATAGGGAGAAACTGTATAGCATCACAATTTCTTCTTGGGGATTTTAGTTGGCAAGTGTATTGAGCTCACTGAGAGATGTTGTGCTATTGCTTTGGGCCATCAGTTTTGACTCTTACTTTCTCTGTTTCACTACAACAATTAAGAGATTTCTAAACAATATTTTTCTAATCAGATTTGGAGTGTTGGTTCCACAGAATCATCCCCTGTTGCCAGGTCCATCTAGCCATAGCTGTGAGGTTATGACCTTACTGTTGTATATTTTAATTATCGTGGTTGAAAAAAACTTATTGTGAATTCACCAGCTTTTTTTTTCCTTTTAATGTTCCCTGAATTTTGTCACATTTATATCAGATGGACACTGATCTTAAAGGTATTGTGTCTAAGTCCAGCCAGGTTGCCTAGTAAGCCAGGAATGCCTAACTGCCCCTGTGTGAAGTTTACTAGATTTCTCAGCACATGAAGAATCTTTGTAGACAAGATATTCGTGCAGCACTGTGCTGAGTGATTAACAGCTTTTATATTTTGAAGAAAGCATACACAGTTTAAGTTGGATGAGCAGGATAACAGCTATGTCAACAACTTGTCTTGCCAGAAAAATTGTTACGATCTTTCTCCTCTGTCTTTTGACTAAAATTTTCTTGCGGCAAGGCTAAGCCTTTGCTGCACCGGTGTTCCTGTTTTCTAATACTCATTACAAGTTTTCTGTTGGTACCAGCTGGCTGTCTTATTGGTAGTTTGCCAAGCAGTTCAAGAGATAAATCAGCAGGGGTCTGAAGCATCTCCTCCTCTAAGTACACCACTGGAACTGAAGATACAAAAGGTTTTAGTGAAAGCACTTCCTTGTTATAAGCAAAAAAGTTACCAAGAGAGTGGAAGTCCAAATCCTTTTTCAGTGTCCTAATTGATGAGTAATGGAACGTCTACAGCTTTATTGAAGTTAAGAGTGTGTCTACAGCTCTAAAACTCATAGCATGGTCACTTGCCCAAGATGAAATGAGGTTGATAGTTGCTTTGCTGTTCTATTATTTCTTCTGCTCCTTTTCTTATCAGTTGGGTTCAGTGTTTTGGACTGAAGCACACAAAGGCATTTTTCATTTAAAAAAACACAGCCAATTTTGAAATTGTGGTTAACTGAGGGAAGAGAAATCTCTTAATGTAACAGGGTCATAGTTAAAATTAGGTGTTAGTTGATGGATGTGAACCAATGTTTATCTTTTGATACAGAAAGAAAGTTCTGACATGCCAGGTGTCTTTCATGACCCTGTAGCTTGCTCTGCGTAACTACTGGATCCTTTGTGGTTCAGTGTAACTTTCTGATTGCTGCAGCGATACACATAAAGCTGCCTCTGAAGCCTTTCTGGCTTTTCCAGTCCAGAGTGGGAGCCCAAATTCATGGCTTTCATGGAAGAGTCCATCTCCTGTTTACAGTAGAGGCATCAACAGGAAGATAAGCTTCACTTATAGTTGGCTTTTGTGACTACCTCAAACAGTTCTTCTATTTCTGGTGATCCTTGAAGACATCTTGCAATGTTTGACTCTACCTCAGTCTTACTGCTTGGAGTAATGTAATACCCCAAAAGTGACAGCTTTCATTTTTAAAAAAGTAAGTCACTAGAATTGTCTATATTCTGTCCTTTAGAATGAATATACTTGACCGTTCATTTTTTTCTTTGAAAGTAGTTAATGAAATCCAAAAGCTTGGAAGAAGCAATTATATTACAACATAGGCAATTAGATCTGGATTGGGAAAGAGGGAAAAGGAAACTAATATTGATGTGAATGTGTTGGCTTAGGGGCATATATATGCATAAGTAATGTGAAGAGACACTGGCATACTATTCCATCCATTCTGTGGGCATGGACTGCATGTTTTTCTATATTTTAACAGCAGTTAGACCCAGTAGTATCTCCTATGTATGAGTAAGTGCAATAATAGATTTGAATCTTTTATTTCCTTAAAGAACATTGCATGAAATTTCTTTTTTTAAAATGAAGAAAAAAAAAAAAACAAGAACAAGCCAAAGTTTATTTAAAAGAAACCCTCAATCTCAGGGACGTCATCATTGACAACACAAGTTATGATCACATCACAGGCTGACTCAAATAAGACCAGAGCTCTTTAATTTCTAAGAAACCTCTTAAAAAATATTTATACATTTTCAATGCTCTGTGCATAAACGATTTGTAATGTTTTAGCATAAATGAAGGGATTGAAAGACCTAAACAAATGACAATATATAGAGTTTGGCACTTCACATGTATGGTTCTACTATAATAGGAAATATTCACTGCCTTAAAATGATACATCATTTATATTTGAAATTTAAAGGATTTTCTCTTTTTCAAGCATAACACTTTATCTGTGTGCTGTAATAGAGCACTGTTGCTTGCACAGCTGTAGTTAAGGATGTATAAACATTTCTGTTATAGACATCATATTCCCAAGGGTTTATAATTCAGCTATAATACCAAACACATGGACAGACTGATTCATTCTAGAAATTTTCTTTATTGGCGTGTTTCAAAAAGCAGCAATTTCTAATCTTAACCAAAAAAATTTCCTTCTTAACTTGCTGATTTAATTTGTTGAAGGCTGTTGGTGATTGATAGAAAAAAATGCTGCATTTAAAACCTTTAAGGATAGTTGGAATAAACATGAAACCTAAGATGTGGAAGAAGAACATACAGCCTTTTTGTTTTGCATAACTATTGGTTTTGTTACAGCTACTTCCTCTCAATATCTTAGAGCCTTTGAAAAATACACCTTAAAGAACAATGTTCTGAGAATCATGGAATATCCTGAGTTGGGAGAGACCCAATAAGGATCATCAAGTTCAACTCCTGGCTCCACACAGAGCTAGCCAGGACAGAGCATGGGACTGAGTGCCATCTTGGAAGGATTTACTGGTGTGCTTAAACTTCTCTGAAGTGAAGTTCTGTTACTACATTTTGTAGAGGGATTGAGATACAGAGAAATTAAATAATTTGTCACACAGAAACTGCCATAGAAACTGTAAAACAGAGCATGACATTGAACTCTGTTCTCCTAAATTGGAAGAGATCACCTTTAGTTTTCTAAACACAGTAAAGTTTTCACCATCTTTCGGGCACAGTCTGGCCCTTTATCTTTCTTTTTTGTCTATCTGTTTTGAGGTCCTGTCTTGGAAGAGTGAGAATATGGGTTTAGAAGTCTTCAAAGAGCCTTACCTCGAAACATAAATTATAATTCATTTTATGTAAGGAGAGGTTACTAGAAAGAAGAATAAATCTTCCAATGTCTAGAAAGCCAGCTTCATGTCAGTAAGGCAGAAGGTGAAAAACCCAACCCCAACCACCTCCAAAAGCCACAGATGGTAGACTGGGGGCAAAATAATTGCACCTGACTGACTACACCAGCTTCCACGAGATGTGAATTTTAAAGGCAGAGCCAGACAATGGAATAATGATGGATACAAGCCAGTGGCTCTTTAATTTCCACTCTAACTGGAAATTAGCAAAAAGTGTGGAATGTAACAGCACTGACAAAAGTCAAGCCCAGAAGACTCATTGTATAAGAAGTCATATCCCAAAAACTCTTTAAAACAGAATTGGTCAATATGAGTGGCTACTTTGGGGAAGTGTTGGAGGGAAATAATATAGCTATAGCTTACAGTAAATTAAGTTCTTTGGAGACTTGAACACTGAATTTCTTCACTGATTGTCAAACTAAGTACAGATTACAAAGAGATGTGCTGAATAAGATGAAATTTATAAATTTTGTAGAAATGCAAGTAATGTTAGGAAACAAAACTTATATTGACATTTGTTTCTATATAGTACGAAGCTTCACCTACATTGCATGACCTAATATATTGTGGAATGTTATTATAAAACACTGGTCTAAAATGAATTAAGATGTGGTAATCTGATCTTCCTATAGAGTTCATAATGAATTATATTTTCACCTTTTTTCCTGAACTTTTGTGTTCAATTATCTCCACACAATAAAAGCAAGAACAGCTCTGCCTTTCAGAATGCAATGCAACCTCTTTCAATTTGCGAAAGCTTCTCCACAATAATAAACCCTTACAGAAAAATAACAAAAGAAAACTAATTATCCTTGTCTACATTAGGTAGGATATAAAAAAGCTTTTTTTCAGATCACTCTTCATAATGGGTTGTATTGTGAGAAATTAGGTTGGAAAGAAAAGGGGCATTTGAAAACAAATCCTGCTCTGTATAAATAGGACTACTGTTTAGTAATTCCCCAACATGGCAGTATTTATTATATAAATAACACTTTATTCTCACAGCTAGTCCCATGTCTGGGGATTTCTTCAACAAGATGGCCTCTGTACTTGAGACCTCCCTTCCTGAGGCCAGGGTGTTTAGAAGTTGCATTCCAGGAAAGACTGGCCTATTTTGGCACTGTTATTCAGTGAAAACTTCCCGAAGACAGCAAAGTCAGTGAAGAGAGATAAGTCCATGGATTATGAGTCTGTGTTTCATTTCAAGTACAACACAGACTGTGGAGCTGGTTAGAGCTGAGTCTTGGAAGGGGTTTTGGTTTGGAGTTCTGTTGTTTTTTGTTTTTTAGAAAATCTTTGCCATAGTGGGGCTTTGACTAAAGACAAAACGATTTTCTGTCGTGTTTATCCTCTTCACCTCCCGTCTCTTCACCAGCATTGCTTATTGCCATGTAGCCCGTAGTGCCACTGAAAGAATATTCAAGTTTTCAAGCACAGTAAGAACGAATTTAGAGGTGGTGTTGCCAAAACCTTTCTGGTGGATAAAACTAAACATTGTGGATTTCAAACTAAAAGGTGGATTAGAGATGTGTGCAGCTTTACAGTACTGGGGCTGTCCCCTCGCTCGCATTTGAGGTATGATCAGGGAAACAGGACACAAGATGAAAAGATTTTTACAAGTATTTGTGATGTAGAGGCGTATATTGTGATGATCCGCAGTGATACTGATGTACTAAAAAAAATAACCCCACTTGGACTCATATTTCTGGCAGATAGCCCCCTTTTACCTGAGGAACCTCAGGAATCGCGTCATGACATTAGCTGTGCTACCCCGCGACACAAGAAGTCACGTACCAGACAGCGAATTAATTGTGCTGTCTTTATAGAAATAACGTAATCACTTCTTGGGGCGGAGAGGAAGCTTGACCTCTCCCGCGCAATAGCTGCGGGCCGTGCGCACACGGGGCGGGGTGGGGAGCGCGGCGGCGCGTTGCCGTTGGCGGCGGGACGTGAGCGCTGCAGGCCGTTGGCGCGGTGAGCGCTAGAGGGAGCGCGCGAGCCGTCGGAGCAGGCTGGGTGCTTGGTGGGACGCGGACTGAGGTGCCAGGCTCGCGCCTCACATGTCGGCCGGCCGCTGGCCTTTTTAATTATTATTAATTATTTTTCGGTGCCTTTCTGCGGTCTACTGCGGTACGTCGCACCCGCTCGGTACCGGCGTGGCAGCCGGTGGCACCGCTGCACGTTTCTGGCACGGGAAAGGGGCTCAGCCCGGCTCAGGGACCGTTAGTGCGGAGATGAAGCGCCCCGCGGGTTTTGTCACCCTCGCGGTAATGAATCGCGTGGTGCTGCCTGAAGCCGGTGGCGGAGATGTCGGAGCGCGTGTCCGGTTGCCGAGATGGAAAACGCGTTTGCGAGTTGGATTTGAAAGCCTCCTTCCAGTCGGAGCAATGGCCAGTTGCTCAAATGTTACAACTTCTACAGATTCGTGGGGAGATTATTCCAAACAGTCTTCCTTGTCAGAGAGTTTATCCAGGCATTCAGTTTGCTTTGGCTTTATTCTATATTCCCTCTCTACTGTTAAGGTTTAGGTATTGTGTTACATTCTCTTGGCCCAGTTAAAAAATTAATAAACCTTCTAAACAGGACCACAAAAGCCTTTGTCTTCATTTTCAGAGTGCTGATAACTCCTTGTGGGTTCATTAGTAAAATGCCTTTGTTACTGTCCTGTACCTTTTCCACCTGTGACAGCTGTGAGAACACAGCTCCGGTGTACACGGTTGTTCTTTGTTGTCATTCTGCAACATCTGATTTGGTTTCTGGCACTGGACTAGACTTTGTTGGCATTGTTATCTCTGAATCTATGGAGATTTGTGGTTAGTTTTCTATGAAAGTAATTGTAGTTTTCTGTGCTGTATCATGTTAGTAGATTTCCTGCTCCCTTATCTCCTATTAGCCTTTCCGTATATGTTTTAGTTTTCGATCATATTTTCGACATTTAGTTTCATCCAAGAATCGATTCAGTATGCAGTGTATCCCTGAGTCCAGTTCATTAATAAAGACGTTAAATAAAACTGTGACTAACGCTAATCCCTCTGGTACACAGCTGGACACTTCCCTTCCAACTCAGTACTTTGCCACTCATCCTTACCCTTTGCTTGTGGTCTGTCAGCCAGTTCGCAGCCTGTGCGATAGTGTATTGCATCCCAGAACTCTGGATTTTGTCCACAGAACAAGATTATATAGAGAAATTGCGTTGAACATTATCAGTCTTTTCCACTAATGATTAAGTACACTTTTTAAAATATTTCATTTATCTGATGTCTTGTTTATTAGTCATCTCTTCTTTTGATTACCAGCGTAGATTTTTCCTAAAAGTAGTTTTGCTTCCATATTGTTTATGGTTTCATTCTCTTGTCTACATTTTGTTTCTGTATTGTGTGTCAACATCCAGAAAATATTTGCCAAGATTCTTTTTCTTTTTTGAAAACCAGAAAGGATATATGTGGGGCTTGAGGTTGTTTTGTGGTTTTGGTTTTTTTTAAACTTTAGTACAGCACTTTAGAATGTAGAGCAAAATTAGTTAAAGTTACAGTAACTTCTCTACGATAACAAGCCTATAAAGAGAAATGAGAAAAGAGAAGTAACTCTTCTTGTGTGGATTTCCTGGAAGGACATTTGAAAGGTGCCTTACATTTGTTCGCTATCCTTACTAATTCCTTAAGAATTCCTTAAGATATTGAGATGTATATCAGATAGACATGTTTATTCGGTGTTTCCAGGTATGGTTTTTTTCCCTGCAAAGTATGTTCTTCATTAACCTTTTTGAGTACTTACTGATCAACTCTTTTCAGATCTTTCCAGTTCTTTTTCTTTATGCATTTTTACCTGCCAGCGTTTTATTAATTTCTCAGAATTATATTTTTGGTAGTCTGTTACTCAAATGTTGCTTTATAGTCTGTGTTCATTTCTTGGTTTGAAGACTAATAGTTTCTGATCAGAGGCACCAGGCATCATTATATGCTCACATTCCTAATTGTGCCCTCTTGCTGGAGTTCTGTACTGTTGGCCTCTCTGCTAAAATCTTTCTTCTTCAGGTATTGCTGACGAAATAGACTCTCTGACATGTATATTTTAAATATTTGTCTGATGAATTAAAGGCATACTGTGAAGGCAGTAATATAAGTGAAGCAGACCTTACTGCTGGGGCTGTCATTATTTGTATGTAGCCATTAAAGGCAGGATTTTTTCCAGAATGAGAGCTAAAATGATAGGCACCTTAAGAGTTGGGCTGACATTCAAAAGTGCTTAGTGCTAAGCAACTGCTGCTCTTGGCTAAAGTGCCTTGATGTTTTCTACTGCTTTTTGTCATGTATTACAGATAAATTCTCTTTAACTCAACAGTTCCTTTGATTCTCATCTTAAGGTCTCAAAAATGTATATAATTTTGGGAGATGGTACAGACAGGCAGGAAGTGTGATAATGCAACTAATTCTTTTTGCCACCTCTGCAGCTAGCTTAAGCCAAGCTCAAAAACCATGTCATTTGGCTCTGTTGCCAGCCAGAGGCTTACAGACAGCAGTTAAGGTTTCTGCAGGGGTGCAAAGATCACAAAGTATCTTCACTTTAGCCACATACTTTTACTGAATTTTATGACGATTTAATGTGGGGTTTTCAGTATAACTTTGGCCACCAACTTTTCTGCGGTAAGATGGTATTCATAGGTATTTAGGTCTTGCCATTCCTGAGAATCTCCTGTGACCATCTCCCAGAGTTCATTGCAGTTTTGTCATGAAAATCTTAAGTGCTTGTTTTCCTGCATTTCTGGCTGTGTCACTTCATGTATCTGCCTTCAGGTGTCTGACTTCTTTCCTGCCATATAGGACAGACAAAAATTTTTGCTTTTTCATGCAGGTTTTTTGAGTTGGTGATGCAGAAACACATGGCATTTTAGAGACTAGTGAAAACAGTGATTTGTTTCAAAACTTGGAACTTCCTTGCTCACCAAACAGATTTCATCTTTCAATTTAGTGATTTCTTTAAATAGCCTAGCTCAGACAGTTTGAAGCTATTGTTAGAGAATTTGTGAAAGGTGCTGGCTGCAGGCAGATCCTCGTGCATATATGCTCAGTGCCTGCTTGACCTGAGTGTCAAAATGGCAAGAGAAGAGACAATAATCCTTGCTGATGCATTAAAACGGAGAGGTTAGATGATGTATCTTCGGCAGTAGACTGTAACGAGCCTCGGCATAGGGCTGCTGCACCTGTCATTGCTGGCGGGCAAAGAGGCAAGTGGTTCCAAAGGGAACTGACCTTTTTCTTTTAGGCATGGAGTCAATCCCATATCCTAAGGCACACATTCTGCATTAAAATTATTGTAACTCTCCTGGCATTATGCTGAACAACAGACACTGGTGAGGATCTGTGGAAAAACAGCCATAAAATGATGGTGATGGTAGTTTATGTATTGTTTTTAATTAAGCCTTTATAGGAAATACATCTTGTAATTTTGAAAGACATCACTAAAACAGGTCAGTTCTTCTGTGATAAAAAACTGAGCTCTAAAATAAAATTTTTAAATGTTTAGCTGGATACCAAAGTGGAAACAACAATATTTATCGCTAAGTGTGATTCACAAAAACCTGCATCCTTTTAAATAATGTAACATATACCACATTGTATATCCACCGCCTGCTGAATTTATATCCGTAAGATCTGATTTACAAATAGACAACTTTCTGTTAAATTATTCACATCTCATAATAATTGATCTTAGAGAGTTGATCTTATGCTGAAGCATATTTGATCATAAATTCAATGAAAGCAGCCACCATCTTTGTGATGTTTGTCCAGCTAAATCCTTCAGTGAATAAAATAATAAAGATTCCAGCTGTGTTTGTTTTATGATCACTGCTACAATAGGAGGCTGGAAAAACAAATGAATAAAACCTCTTTTGTGTGTGTGTTGGATTTATGAATTCAGAATCTTGCTGCAAAGAATTTAACTGGAAAAAATAATTTTTTTACTTCTGTGTCATATTATCATAAATACATTGTTTGGGGGATTTTTGCTGCTATTGTTTAGGAATCCAGGATAGTTGTAAAATATTGCTATTGCTCGAACCCAAACTTAAACAATCCAAGGAAGTCTGTTGAAAATAGATCAATTTTACACTTTTCTCTCTGACACCATTGCAAGTTAATAATGGACCACTGGTTTTCCGTTGCTGCCTTTGGTTAGATTCTATAGCAATCTTAATCCTCTGTTTACTACTGTGTACTGTTAGTGTGCCTCGAACTAATTTCACCACCCTAACATAAAAAAATCACACTCAGATGATTATTGGCCTTCCTTCAGCTTTATGACTTTTGTAGCATAGTGTTATAAGCCTTTTATTTCTTTCATATTTGATCCTTAAAGTGCCCTTGAGTCAAACTTTATTCTGCAGCCACGAGGGCATGAATCTTTCCTGAGATGTCGACAGATAGTCTTTGGTGAATATAGTTTTTCTGTCAGATACAGCGTGTGTCTATCCTGCCAGCTAAAGCAGAGCCAGGGACTATCTTCTGACCCCGAGGCCGTGTGGGAGGCCTTAGCTACAGCTTTACTGAGCAACACTTGGGCATGCATCTCCTGTGAGCTTTGTGCAGTCCCCATGCAGCTCCAGGTGCAATTTATTCCTTTGTGGCTGTTCAGTATTAGCTTTTTAATCCAAAATTTCCAGAATAGCCTAGGACCAATGCTGCAGGCCATGAGAACTGTATTTTCTAGCATAAGACTGAGGGTAATATATTGCACATCCTGCTTGTAGAGGCTGGTACCTGCTGCCTTTGGGTAAGAGTTCCTGGGCATGAGTTGTTCCCTTAACTGTGTTTAGGAGTGGTTTTGGAGAACACTAGTTGGTATGGACCAAAATAAGCCAGTGGGCAACATGAGTACTGGGTAGCTGAGTAGTCAGGCTTTCTCCCTAGCCCTGCTTAATTTGGTGATGCAGGCTTCAACAGAGAGATTCTTGTTATTCCCTGCCCCGTGCACACTTGAGCATATTCTCAGTGAAGTTTCTCCTCTTGATGTAATTTTGGCATCATTTGTCACCCAGACGTGAAGCCTTGGGGATCTTTTTGATCTTTCCTATCTCATGCATGCAGACTACTATATACATTTCACAATTATTTTTTTCTTTCCAGCTTTTCCAAGATACCTTTTTTTCTTCCCCAATGAACTCTGTCACTCAGACCTTGATAATTGTAATATACTTTTCATGTCCTCTCTTGACCAACACCCTTCTTCGGAACATAGAAAAAGCAACTAGTAAATTCGTGTGTGTGT
>VXBZ01012712.1:420582-531114 GCA_013399135.1 Heliornis fulica | reverse complement strand
CCCATTTCAACATTGGCTGTTCCACTTCGTTTTTTTCCCTCCCTTTTCAAATCCCCCATAATTATGCCTTTTTCTTGCTTCCTTCACCTAGCTCTGTATTTGTGCAAATCAATATATCTATTCCCAGTTCTAAAGTCAGTGGTCCCTTACTCACAACTAGGACTTCTCCTGTCCCTTAGATAATTCGGGCGGGCTCACAACTGCAGTATTCCTTTCTGGGAATCACACAGGCTTGTGCCCAGATAGTGCATTTTCCAGTTGTTTGTAGCCCTCTCCAGGCTCCTTGTGCTGCTAAGGAAACTGCTAAGACTAGCCCTTGTCTGCCTCAAATGCATGCTTTTACAGAAGCTTAATACCCATTTAGGAGCCAAAAAAATGGGCCCAGATGCTTCCTTACCTGCCCATCTCACTTCAGTGGCCATGACATTGACCAGATGTGTCACAGAGCTCCATGGACTCCGCAGTTCCACTTGTGTGAAATCTTTTGAAAATCTACCTGCTTATTTTGTGTCATTAGAAGTGGCCCGAGCTCTACTGGAAGTCAGTTTTTAGTGATAGTTGGCTCTTTGGGAAATCTGACCTTTAATGGTCACTACTATACATAAAAATTTTGATTTTAGTTCTTACGTCGCCTATGTTGATTTATGTTTAAATATCAGTAGTTCCCTGCTTAGCTGTCTCTTTCATGCTACTTTAACAGGTTAGGATTTGCAAAAATAGTTCAGGATTGAGGCCTTCCCTACTGTAGGTAGCACTGTATCCTCACACATATCCAAGTACAACCATTTAAAATCCACGTATTTCAGTAATTGATTGATAGAATATATGGAATTTGTGGCTTCATCATTCATATGCAACCTGTTTATAGTTAGAAAGGCATAAACTGTTGTGTTAACTCCAGACAAATTTTTAGAGACATTTCAATCTTCAAAACATATGTGGGGATATGTAGTCACTTAAAAAAAATAATGAGAAACCATGTTACTTTTTCCCCAAATTGCATGCTAAAGAGAGATTGCTGTTTTCTCCTTCAGCCTTCTTGTGTTGAGGGCTACGAAGCTGGGTGCAGGTGAGGTCTCACTAGCCTGTTGAGGTGACAGAATCACCTTCCTCGACCTGCTGGACACACTTCTTAGGATGCAGCCCAGGATGCAGTTGGCCTTCTGGGCTGCAAAAACACATTGGTCACCCACGTCCAGCTTTTCAGTTATAACCACCTTGGTCTCTTCCTCTCGATGTTTACTAGTTCTACATCATTTCCCTTCCACATCTTAACATAGGAGCATGGTTGCAAGAGGACCAGGATGCCTACTTGTATGTAATTGCTCAGTCCCATTGGGTTCAGCCAGGCAACTCATTTGCATAACATTAAATACATGCATATGCCTGGGGTCATCTTCCTGAGCTTTCTAGGCTTGGGGCATTCTCTCTGCCTCCAAATCTCTACCCACCTTTAATGAGCTGTATAAATAAATACAAAGTACTCCTGTGCCTTCCATATCCATAAAAATATATTTTATTAGCTGAGAGGTATACAATAATAGAAAAGATCAGACCCGTCCAATGTTTTAGGCAGCTGTGGGAGGACAGGACAAGTAGCTGCTTCCAAGTGGCTGATGGATCTGAGGCCCCAGCAAGACAGATTTGTAGGTTAACTGTGATAAATGATCTTTGGCTTCACTGACTAAAGCGAGGTCATCCTTCTTGGGGCACTGCCTGCATGCTGCAACCTTGCAGCAAATTCATGTTGAAGTACTGTGCAAACAGACCAGTTCTTATTTACATTAGAATGAAATTAAGACTTCTCAAACCTGAGATGATAAAATATCAGACAAGAGGGCAGAGATTTATAAGGCCATGCTAATGTTTATTTACTAGAACTTAGTTCTGGTTTGGTATTTTTCAGATTGCAAAAGGCAAACTGTTTTTTCTTTCTATAGCCATTTAAGAGGGTACAATAGAGGAAAATGGTTACTGCCCTAATGGCTGCACCTAACTGACAAATTTGAAATTCAGAGTTTGCGGGTTTTTTTCTTTGAAGCATTTTTTGCTCAGATTTCTTTGGAGAGAAACAATCTAGGTTGTCAAGGGTGGGAGGAGGAAAAGCAGAAAGCTTTGACTGCATTGTGTGCCAAAGGTTTATTTCAGCTATTTCTGGCTTGTTGGGGAGGGGGTTATTCCCTCTTTTTTTTTTTTCTTTTTTTTTTCTTTATTTTCTTTTTGGCTTATATCCAGCCAGTGAGGAAATAAATATGTGAAGAAAGAATGCTACGGAATGTTAACTCTGCTGCTGTATTTTCTTTCTTTTATCATGCCCCAATATTCAGTGAAGTTGATATAAATTCACCATGCCTTCTTTTAAAAAGCATAACAGGAAGGCATTCTTCCTTTAAGAGTCAGACTGTAAAAGGTGATTTTCTTTCACTCAGTTTGGTTTAAGCCTGTAAAAAGCATTAAGTGAAAAATCTGATATATTTGTTAGAGCATTTATTGCATTACTAACTTATATTTTCGGTTCTCAGTGAAAGGTTTATAGAGAACATAAACCTTGAAGAGTTTTTGTTCAGGATTAAAGATATATTTTCTCCATTTTCTGGTGAAATAATAGCTCATAAAACGATTGAGGTGTTAGTAATTATTTTTAGCTCTATTTATTTTCCAAGGATATTCTGTTCAATTTGCTGAGGTGCACAAATAAGGCCTTTAAAAAACACCCTCCTTGATCAGAAGATTCATGCCCTTTAAAGAATTTCAAAATAATCAACAACTTCTGATTAGAAGTTGCCACCATGTTGTTGTTGTCGTTCATCAATTACACCTTAGAACAAGAAAAGATCTTCCAGTAAACCATAAATCTAGCATATTCAGTAGTAGTCTGTCATGGAGGAAGTAATACATTATGTTTTCCATAGTTCATATTTTTAATACTGAGTTAATTGGGATACTGAAAGAATTAAAATAGCTGATTGGTGGTGTCATGTCAAATACAAAAAAAAAAAGTATTCTCTCTGGGGCAAAATAGTAAGGTATGTTCTGCTTAAAATTTCTTAAGAATTTTTGTTGATGTTGTTTATTCCCTGGGAAATATTGGTATCTGAGAGAAACTGCTGAAAACTTAGGGAACTAATGTGAAATACTTCAGGTTTTTGTCCTTTAGTTTAAAGAATTACTTGTTTCTACAAACAGTAGCAGAAGAGTGTACCTAGAAGTCATTTTGCCTGGAATATCACAACCTCAGAATTCCCAAGAACTGGGGAAGTTACATCATACCGCAGCCACATGCTCAGTAGATTAGAGTATGTTATCACTGGACATTTACTGTGTACTTGCAGTTTTAACTAAGCTTATTTTTTTCCTCTTTAATGTCTGCCATGCAGAGTCCATAGTTCTTGCTCCATTTGACACTCCTGCATATATTGTTTTGGTAAGAAGACACCCAATATCAAGTGTGAACCTTGTTCTGCATCAAAATGATATAGAGCAAGTGGGAGAGATATCTCCATGCCCTAACCTCTCCTAGATTGGCACTGAGTTTCTTTGGAAGGTTTCATAGCCCAGCATACTTATTCTGAATCATCAGAGCTAGCCCAGGTGCATGTCAGGCTATAGAAGGACAAAACCCAGGATACTGTTAAGTCTATAGTATATTTAAGTTTAACATTTGAAGCTCAAATCAACCAAATTAAATTTTACTAAGGTGTGTTCTGTAATGATGTTCTGTTTCCTATATGAAGTAGACCTTTCAGCCTGGATATGAAAAGCAGTGTTGTGTTGTAGAAATCCAGTAATCCATCTGAAAACTTAGTGCAGAAAGGATTCGGGGAGAAATTATACCCCCGTTTTTGATCTGAGTTACATTCAGTGATGATATATACAAATGATTTTATGATCTGTTCATGACTGAGCTTAATGTGTATTATCAAATGTGAGTTGCCATGAGAGGTTGGATCACTGCATTGTCTAACTTAGGTGTGACCAAACTACGTCTCTGAAGCCTCTTGTGACTCATGAGAAGTTTAAGTAAGCATCTTTATTCTCTATCCTGAGTAGTTCAGGAGCTGCAACTATAATTACAGTTAACACATTGGGTCAGTAGATTCTTTTAAAGATTTAACAAGTGTATAAAATATATATATACTTAAGATGTAAATTATATTAATTAAAATAGAAAAAAAAACCCCCAAAACAAACAACAACAAAAACCTGAAAGAAAAAACTGGCTGCATATATAGTTAGAACCTTCATTTGTTACAGTCACTTTTTTTGATGAAAGCTGTTCATCTTGGCTGCTTTCCAGCTAATGGTATCTGTGCAACTGTCAAGTGATAATTGGTTCAAATTGGTCAGGGTTATTATTACCTTCCTAGAATTCACTGAATGAACTTTACCTCCACAGCTTTCCTAATGGGGCTCTGACCTCTTTTACATCTATGTTAGCAGCAATACTAAAGAACCAAGCACTGATACTTGTATCTCTGTTCTATATCAGGGAATAGTTATCACTTGATTGTCACGGATTTTAGTTTAATAGTAAATATTTTCAGAATCTTTTCAGTACTTCAACAGATAAGACTGCTGATGTGGTTGTATAGTAATATAATTAACAGGGATCAAACTAATTTTTAAATTTTCAAAGAGATCATTTCACACACCCGTATGGAAATTATGAAGGTCTGAAGACTGTGGAGCGCAGTGTCGTGCAGGAGCAGAGAGCAAGGACAGATGCTGGGAGCAGGATAGACACATTAGTGCAGGACTTCCCGCAGCATAGCTCATCTAGGAAACCTCAGCGAGATGTTGCACTAATGTGGCGATCTTGTGTCTAGTGAGGTACTGAGTTAGAAGAGTACCGTTAAACTGATGGCATAAGAGAGCCTGGAGACCATACGTTCCTGCCCTGCATGTACAGAGAGATCAATGTTTCTGAATCTAAACTGCTTCAGCACCTCAATTTGGGAAGAGCTAGAGAGACATGAGGTATTTGGAGACATGCCTCTCCTAAAGCATCGACCCAGCACGACGTTAGAACAGCTGTTGGCAGCCCTGTGCAGCTGTGGGAGACAATCCCGACACTGCGATGTGGTTCCTGTGGTCGTGTTTGACTGTAACCTTTACTCTGTAGTTTGGCTTGAAGTACCTCAGCACTGTATTTTGTGATTGATCATCAGCAAGTAAAACCCTGCTTCAGTGAGCCTTCAAAAGCTCTTGTCTCTCTTTGTTCATCAGTTTTAGTCCTCAGTACCCTCTGTGTAAAACACTGAGAAAAATGGTAACATCTTTACTGCGTTAGATTCTCGTCTTGAGGTGCTGCTTTATGCCTTCATCTGTATCAAAAGCTAAAAGCATCGCATCAAAACTTGCGTTCACTTGTTGTGGTGGTTTCATGATGGCTAAATAATCTCTGCAACAGCTCCGTGGAGGCACACCAGGCGTGTTAGGGAAGCAGCTCCTGCACGCTAGAGCTGGCACGTCAGGTCTTTGAAGACAGTAGGTGTTCTCAGCATGGCTGTAACAACAGAAAAGGCTGTTGATAGTTAGTAGAAAGGAAATGTTACTTAAGGTAGGCCTTGCCCAGATTTGTGCTGTGTAGCAGCTGCTGGTGGGGTCGTGTACGCATTCAGAGGCGCAAAAATATCAAGGCACATCAGGTCATGGCCATACTGGTGCATTGGAAGATAATGGATTTGCAAAGAAATCATTAACTCTGTTATACAGTATTGTCATGGTTTTACATCAGAACTGAGGAGAGAAGTAAATCCTGGGAGAAGGGGGGAAGATAGGCAGCCTCAAGCAGCCTTGGGAGAAAATGGGGAATATGGTCCTCGTGGAAGTGCAGTGGTAGGTGAGATACCGCAGGCACTGTACATGGACACTGTTGGTGGGATCATGGCATCCTCTGTGAAACAAGCCACAAGGGTTACCATATGGCCTGATTTGCACCAGATGTGAAAATTTTTGTTTATTCTCTTCTCGCCATTAGACTTTAAACTCTGCTAAATGGTGTGATTATTTGGGTTCACTTTGGTTTTGTCTTTCAGCACCTCAGGTTGCAGGAGATTTTGTAGAATAAAGAAGCAGAGATGAGATTTCCAAAAGGAATTAGGTGCCTCGCTCCTCTAGGCCATGATGCAAATGCCAGACGAGAAATGAATTAATGATACTCTGCTAGAGTCGTATCTTCACAGGAAAAAATACATGCAGTAAATGATTTTTGCTTTTGGAATTGTTAACCTTGTGCTGTTATGTGTATATAGCCAGCATATTATCTCCATTTTTTAATGCCCATTTGTCTTAATTATTAATGTGAATTTGAGCTGTCTTCTTCACTGCATTTAAAAACAAATCACCCCAAGTTCAGAAGTTCACTGCACATGCCCAAAACTTCTTTTTTCCCAAGAGCTTAAACCAAACTTCAGTGATCTTAGTCATGTTCTGCTTGACCAAATACTGACCTTCCTCTGCAGTAGGCAGACATTTAAGCCTGTTTTCTGAAATTAAATCAAATTCTTGTAATCCAATGAGATTTACAACTGTTCAAGTCCAGTCAGATTCATAGATGTTTAAACTGAGAGAGGTTCATATGGTATTTGTTTTTCTTGAGCTAGGGCTGTATATAGCATTTGGGATTCAGTTGAAAATCAAAGTGTTTCACAAATGTCAGTGTGGGTGTGTAAAAATATTTCCAATATTTCTCAAAACAATATCTACATACTATTTAATACTCATTGCCAAAGTTTTCTTTGTATTCTGCTGTACACCACATTTTCTGAAAGTATGTATGCTGTCATGGCTAGTAACTATTCCTCAGTGATTAGTGTGACAGTAAGTGAAGCGTGAATATTGAGACTTGCCATATCATGCATGCCAAGTTCCTATATGGCCCAACTGCTGTGAGACAAAACATGCTATTATGTTGTAGACACAAAGCCATATTGTATGAAATTCCATCCTGTCACATACTGAAGGGAGGTGTACTTTAAAATAAAATCTTTTTTTTCTTTAACTCTTTTTGTTAACTTTTCTGTATTAGATACTTAACTACCAAACCCCATCAGAAAATCCAGCCTTTGTCTCTGTTGAGGAATCATGGTTCAAACTTAGGCAAATTGTTAATATTTTAATATTAATATTTTAAGGGGAAGATTTTAAACAGACTGCTGGAAAATTTAAAAAAAAAAAGTAAAAAAAGGAAAGAAACAAACCCAGTGTTCTGACGTTCAAGACTGCTGAGGTTATGCAGTGATGTAGTAGATGTAATTCAGATACAGTGTATTTTTCACAAGCAAAAGAATAGCTTGTCTTAAAAAAAAAGCAGGAAAATTAGTCATGCATTCCGCTAAGGCATCGGTCTACAATCCAACAACCTTGGGAGCCCACATGCATGTGCCATTTATGATGTCTGATGATGTCCAGAAGTGACCTTCGCAGCAGACATGGATTTTGGAGAAGAATTTTTTCATTGCTGTGCAAAACTCCCTAAGTAAAGCTAGAATTTTGATGTGGAACTTCAAGGATACAGCTGGACCTACCTAGAAGTGATGATTTGAACCAGAAGTTACTTGGATTGTCATCTTCAGCTTGTAGTACACAGGGGGAGACACATGATGGTCTCTTCTGAGTTTAAAGTCTATAAATCCTTGGGTTCATAATACTAATAATGTAGCAATTGGAGTCTTAAAAGCACTTTAGAAAAAACTAACATACACACACCCCCAGCAATACTTGAAATATTATCAGTGCAGGTAAATGTCATAATCATAGCAGATTGCACTATTTCTGTGCAATGAATTTAGTCTATGAATTATAAAACCAGCCCTAATTTTGACGATGTATTCATAATTATCTCATTAGTTGATGTGATTATGTTGCAGCACAAGATACTTTTGTTGGATTTATATACTAATAATATATAATCTGCCAATTATTTGATTCTGATCTTTGACTTCTTGATTGGTCTCAGTAGACAGGTATTTTTTATTTCTAAACTGGGAAGGTCACTATGGCTTCCTAAACTGTTCCTACTCAAAACATTTCCAACTTCTATTAGTTAATCTTGATTTTCTTGCCAAAATAAAATCTTTTAGCATCATGCCAGGTGACCATTAATACAGTCACAGTGTCAGGGCTACTCTGTTCAAAAGCATGGAGGAACTAATTTGCCATCATCCATATTTCACCTGCAATTCAGAACTCATTAATGTTTGAATGTTCTTTTCCTTTGCCTTACTTCATTAGCATCTTCACTATACCTGTGGATCAGCTAAGGGAAGGTACAATTCTTATATCAGAGAGTAACATTTCACTAATTTCTTAAATGACCTAATTTTTCTGACTTAGAGTAGCTTTCATTCAAGACAGAACAAGTTTACTATGGCTCCTAAAAAGGACGCAGCTACCTCTGTAGGGGTGAAAGTATATTGGTAAAAAATTTGCCAGAACCTTTGAACAAATAATTGGTGCAGGTGGCGTTAGGACACAAGACAGGCATCACAGACTTAAAACAGTCACCAGTCCATGGAGATTTTGGATGTGTAGAAGAATTAACATCAATTCTCCATGAATATCTACCCCTCTATTTCCCTTTCTTTGTTAAGAATAGCCTTTTCTCCTGCTAGCTTGCAGTGTTCTGTAATGAACTTACCTGTATTTTTTACAAAAGTTAAATGAAATTTCTACAGTCTGGTAATTTCAGGAGTCTGGATTTGCTATGATTTATAAGCCATGACTGTTTCATTCAAGACACCTTTATTTTGACATGAGCTGAAAATTAAAAAAGAAAGAAGGTCCATCAGAAACACTGGACCTTGGCGTCTGTTTTACCTGGAATGACAATTCCAAATCCTAATCCTGGGAATTCTGTAAGATGATGGCTGATGAGAAACGATCTTCTAAAGTGGTCAGCTCCTCTGAGCAATTAATTCCTTGGCAATTTCTGGACAAATACCCTATCACTTCTCAAGAAGAGGTCAGATAGGGACAGTATTCATAAATTCCTGTCTAGCATATAGTTACTGTAATTTAAAGACAGCCAGTGGCATATTTTTTGAATGCTTACAAATACCAGCATATCATACGTATGCCAGCACATAATGTAGTAGAGATGGTTTTGCCTCCTAATTTTTTTTTGAGTGTAGTATGGGCATGGGCAAAGTGTCAAGTCTGTGGCATTTTTGACTTAAACTTCTCCCTGTAATAAAAAAAAAAATCTTTTTTTTCCATTTAGCCTTTTCAGCCTTGTCTGTTCTTTGTTGCAGGGATAGATTTCACCTGTGCATACACCAAACCCTATAAATTATGCCATGCCAGCCTAATAAAAGAGTAACACTTGTTTAATCTATCTTCCTTGAATGGCATTCCAGACAGTCAGCTTGAGCTGAACAGAAATGAAGATTTGCATGTAACATGCTGTAGGATTATTGATTTTAGGGGATAATATAAACTTTTTCAGATACTGCGGTATTTTGGACTGCAGTCTTCTCTGTGTGTTTTGGGAAACCAGCATACTGGAAAACAGCAGACCTTTTATACACTTTAGCATTTTTATCTGACAAGAAATCTTCACTGAGTAAAGGCATGGTTGAATTTACAATGTAACCTTCTAATAATAGCTACCTGATGTCTATAAGATTCAGCACCTCTTTTTTGACTGCATATTGCAATAACTTTGTTGGCTTTGGAAATGTAAGTGGCAGCTTTAGCTTACCATTTTACTCTCTGTTCTTGCCAAACCTATTATTTTTAGTTTATATTTTCTCAGAATATTACCAAGCATATATCTCCCAGTAAAATGAGTTTTCTCAGACTTCCTTAGGTAGCCTAGAATAGATAATTCACTTACAATGTAACGTTTGCATTGCATTAACACCTAATGAAGAGTCAACCCCCTGCCATGTGAATATATGAAAAAAAAAAAAAAATTGGTACTTCCCAAAAGGCAAGTGTCCTTATGAAACATGATGCACAAAACCACCACAACGTTGCATGTTAAGCATCATTGGATTTCAAAATTTGGTATCTCACAAAGTGATATGAATACTGCTGTTATTTTAAGCTTGGATTTCATGGGTTTAGGTAGCAATAACCATTTGTTTCCAGCGCTGTAAATATTCGATCTGTTAGTATGCTCAATAAAATATAAATGGAAGAATCATAACAGTTGCTTTCAAGATACTTTCTTGATTTCATGATCCTTTAGTATACTAAGCAGGGCATATGTGATATGATATATGTTCTGTATTTGTAAAAAATGTATAAATTTTGAGCTATCAATCCAGGAAAAATTGACTTCCTAACCTGAGGAATTTCTTTCCTAGTAGTCCTCCCAAACAGACTTTGCCTTTATCCTGGCTAGAAAGACTTGGTGTTTCAGCAGTTCTGGCTGCAGATTGAATTAGTAAACAGAATAATGAGATTGTTTTTCAGAAAAAGCTTCTTGTTTGTGTTTCAGGCTCAGCTATGTGAGTCACGCAGAAGATCTAGCCTCCAAACTACTCCAGTGTTTCCCAAAGAACAGATTGTCAGCACAGGCAGCCCTGAGCCATGAGTATTTCAGTGATCTGCCCCCACGGCTATGGGAGTTAACCGATAGTGAGTATAACCTCCTCCAAATTGATTAAAAACAAAGATGCTGGTTCATACAGGTACATGTGTGTATGCTTACCCTCGCGTGTAGACAGCCTCATGTGCATACACAGCCACACACAATATATGTGAGTCCAATTGTGTAGCTTGAAATTACATAGTTAGCTTGACACAGGAAAAAAATGGATTTATTTTTTTTTTGCTATCTCTGCTCTGCAGTCTGCAGCCAGCTATCTTTGTATTCGATTATGTGTGCAGCCAGAAGAATTATCTGAATTGTCATGAAGCAAAAGGAAAAATACAATTTACATATTTAGTGCTTTTCACTTAATAACATACAGTACTTCTTAACTAGCTGCAGCATATGGGATAAAAATCCAGGCATGTTTGATTCATAGAGTCTCTATCTATTATAACAGTAACCTTTAAGAAAGGACTTGGCATTTGGAAGTCTGAGAAACACAAAATAGACAATCAATTAATTTGCTGAATTAGACTGTGTAAGAAGAGGATGGCAGGTGATATTAGCCAAGAATGCTTTCATTATTTAAATACGGCTTTTTACTTTTATTAAATAAATGCATTCTATTCCAGTTGACTTGGCAAAAGTGTTCCTATCATCACGTATGCTGTCAGCTATCTCCTTAATAGTTTTAAATAATTTTCCAGTGTTAAAAGCACACTGCTATTTATTCTGGGGAATAATATTATCATGCATTTTCGGTTCAGAGAAGGTTCTGTTATTAAAAATAGGTTTCACAGAGGAATAACAATCAGTATTTTATTTTAACTCAATGTGGTCAAGAGAACCATGTTTTCATTACAATAGCATATGTTATTTTCTGCTTTCAAACATGCAACCATTAGCAAAAGTTCTAAATCCTGTACTCTGAGGTGAGAAGATCAGGGATGTAACAATGGTATATGTGTGTTTAACTGTGACTGTTTTAAAAGTTTGATTGTATATACTGAGCTCCCTTTCTGAATATTAATCCACAATAGATTCTTTTTATGTCCATTTCAGTATAAAAACGTTTCTCTTTCAAAAGTTTGTCTTTCCATCCTCAGCAGCTGTGGTTGTCACATTTTGAGCTGGTTCTGTGTCCTGGCTGTCCAAGTACCCTGCTCCTGACTGCTCTGAAGAGCATGCCCCCATTTGTAGAATAGGAACATTAGAATCAAGCCAGCACCATTAATTTTTGTCTCTCACCAGCTCTGTCATAGACTGTGTCCTTGCACTGCAAAAAGATTTCCCTCTGCCATGCTAACCCACCATTCAGTTTGCTGACTGCGGTACTTTATACACTGAAAATTCAAAGGATGAAGTATAAATTAAGGCTGCTGTTGAAAGTCTGCCTTTGCTGAAACCGATGCAAAGAGATTCATTTCTTCAGGACTAATGAAACATCAAGAATGCCAGTTCATTTATCCTTTTTCCACTAAACGGAAAACAAAAATCACTCTGCAGTGGTGACATCTCAATCCTTCTGACTGTGATTTAGTCTAGCCAGGATTTTGAATTCTGGATTCTGCAGTAGTACTTTTCTGTTAATATGGACTTATTACCCACTTGCCACTTAGTTTATCAGTCAGTGGTTAAATCCAGTTCTATCAGTGAAGTAAATGCCTACACATTATCACTCTGCAGCAGGCTGCCAACAGAGACAGTCTTGTCCTAGTCATTAACAAGCACAATGTATGCAGAACACCAGAGGGGAATTAAAACCACAAAAAATACCTCAGGGTGGTATTTTTAATATGAGAATTTAATTTGTAATTTCACAGATTAAGAATTTTGGCTGCATTAATCCTTTTATCAGCTCACAGCAGGTTATTTGCAGAAGCATAACCATAAGGCGATATTCATTGGCAGAAACACGTCTTTGCATAACGTTAAACATCAGGAGCAGTGAAACCTTTTGAAGGGGGGAGAATAAAGACGAAAAATCATTATATTTTAAAGCAAGGTTCTTCTAAATGCCTACAGTAAAATTTTGAGTTACAGAAAGACTATTTCTGTGTCTAGTAGATAATCATTATGAAGCATAAATCCAGATGCAAGAAAGGACAATCCCAATATTAAATACTATAATCATTTCTATTTAGTATGACTTGGATATACTTGTAAACATATTTACGAAACAAAGAAGTCATATAGTTTAGAGAGTTGAGAAAATGTTTACTGTGTAGTGAAATTACCAGGTTTTGTGATTCTGGTTCTGTGGGTTAATATTTTACATTGGGAAGCACTTGATATTCAAGTAAATGTAGGTATAAACACATTGAGTCTTTATGGACAACAGATGTATGTGTACACACAAAATCCACTGTCTCGTGCTCAAGGCACCACTGCAATTTTGCAAATCTCTGTAGTGGATTGTATTCATCTTGGAAAATATTTTGTCCAGTTTGGTCCTAGTGCTGAATTGCTGATTGGGGGATTTAGCACTAGTAACCAAGAAGAGACGTGCAAATGAGGAGAAATTAAAAACAGAGGGGTGAAAAAAAACGGCTAAATTATTTTCCATCAGAAAATGTTGTTTCTTTGGAATCACAGTATTGCATAAAAGTATGGTGGCTCTGCCTACACTGAAAAAGTAAAAAAGAAATTCTTCACTGTCTCTTCTCATTCTGGCTGTAGTACTGTGTATTTCTGTTCTCTGCAATATTATACAGGATAAAATTTTGATCTTATGTTTAATGTGTACAAACTGAGCATATGAGAAGCAAATTATTTTATCTTTTAATTTGGATTGGTTTCAAGTCAAGGCATCATTCCAGTGGAGTTGGAAGTTCAGTTTCTAGATAAGCTCTGTGTAACATCTAGCCACTTTCAGTTTTCAACAGTACATTAAAAAGGTGGACTTTGTGCAGTTCTACTAAACTCATCTTGTCTGGGAATGCCATAACATAGCCTTTGTTCATCTCAAACCTAAGCAATAATCTATCGATTAACCCCTTTTACTAAATATGTATTGCTGTTTTCTTTTTAGAAAAACAAAACTCTTCTGCTTTCCTATTTGAGAGCTCATATTGTTTTATGTGCATAGAACATATGCCATTCATAGTGTACATCACCAAGGACAGCACAATATCAAATGCAAATTGAGAAGTCAAAAATACAGTGGGAAGATCTTGTGCATAAAACAATATCCAGGTCTTTCAAAGACATCAAGATGAAAGAATAGCTCCAGAAACTCAGAGCTTGCTACTTAGTGCAGAACCAAAAAAACCTCTTACGGCCCCTGTCAGTTCTTTAAACAATCTGTTCACATTTCCTCAGTCATGCAGTGGCAGCTCTCAGAGAATATTTGGAAATGGACTTCTGTTCTCAAAAGGTATTAAAAGTCAGTGTTTTCTCCCCATCAGTTTGAGGCATCCCAAGTAGAAATGAGTTTTCATATCATCAGTGTATGAGTCCTTAAATGTTTGCCATTTGATCCTTGTGATTAATATCATCATGGCAACTAATAATTAGTCAACTGGTATTACACAGAAATCATCGAGGTTTTTCAAGCTCATGCAGAAGGGAATTGCTTTATATAAAGCTTTTTGAGTTGTTTGGATAATTTTAACAAGCTTAGTTGTCTTTAAGAGTTAATAAAATTAAGTCAAACAAAATAGCTCAGTTCTACTGGCATCAAGATTTTGAAAATGTTATGTGTGGTGTCAAATTATTGAAAAACCTTGCACCATTTTTTCAGATTTCTGTTTATTTCTAAATGCTCTCAGAACAGAAATTTGAATGTAAAATATAAGTTATATGGCAGTCTACAGGAATAGTAAACACACACCACACTGAAATGGGGTTTTTTTAGAACATGCATACAGCTAAGTGTTACGTCATCGAGGTTCCACCATAATGCATGCAGCTCCAGGGATTCCAGAATTTTTACAGTGCTTACATGCATAAATAAGTGCTATATATAAAAGCTGTATATATTTACTTAGTGTGGTGTTTGCCATATATATTAATTATTTTTTAATTACTTCTTTTGGGGGGGGGGAATAAAATCAGTTTCTGAACTGACACTTTTTTTTTTTTTTGCAGTGTCTTCTATTTTTACTGTACCGAATGTAAGATTACAGCCAGAGACTGGAGAAAGCATGAGAGTCTTTGGAAAAAACAATAGTTATGGAAAAGGTGTATCAAACAGCAAACATTGAAGAATACCTAGAGTCACAACTGATTATGCAGGTAAGACATGATTATTAGAAGGTTTGTTTGAAAATACTCCCTTTCTCTGTAGAGAAACAAAATGTAAAATTCAACTGCACGTTCCTTACATCACTCATGATCAGGCAGAGGATCTGTTCTTGCAGTATATGGATGGTCAATATGACGAGTGTGATTTCGTGGCCTTGACGTCAGGATCAGTGTCACTGAAAATACTGCAGAAGTTGCTGTGAGCAGATTAAACACTAGATTGTGTTTAATATGGATAGATTTATTTTTCCTCTGGTAAGATATGGAGAGGTAAAATACCTCTTGCCAGTTCTGTTGTTAAACTTTGGGGTAGGGACAAGTAATCTTTTGGTAGGTTTGGTAGCCTTGATAGTAGAAGACAGTTTTTTAATGTAGGCAGAAGTGCTGTTATATCAACGAATTTGATCTTTTTTGCTGCATCTACTAGAAATGGTTTTGGTCTTCAGTGGCTTTCCCTCAGTACCTCATCTTTTTAACCAAAGGTGTTAAGCAGTGAAATGGTGTGCAGTATGACTTCAGGTGTCCTAGGAGTAGATAGAACAGAACCTGGGAAGGACAGGTGGGCACAGAGGCTACTTCCCAAATTACAGTAAGGCAGTGGTGGTTGCTGTATCACTGCATTAACTCTCTTCTGCTGATGTGCATCACTGCAGTGTTTGTTCAGTAGGATTTACCAATAGACGGACACTTCAGATTAGTAGTACTGCCTTATACAGCTACGTTGCTTATTATGCTTACCTAAACAGTTTCACTCACAGTTTCACAAAATACCCAAAGTGCAGATTCGTTTCATTCAAAAACCCAAGCCTGCTTTTTTTGTTGTTTTTTAAATTCACAGTTGGTTTTGCATGTTGAGTCCACTATAACAGCTTGTTATGGAAGTTCTAGAAGCTGAGAGAAATGCACATGCTGCTTATGTACATAGTTGAAGGTATAGTCTCAGATAGTTTATATCCTCATGAAGCCTGCCTTAGTTAACTCTGCTTGTTGCAGTATCAGGTATAACTTTCTCTAATGTTTGGTTTTCATGTTGTATGATTATCTGCAATTTTTTTTAACCCTGTAAGGTTATGGAGGGTGTTTGCCTGACAAGCAGCAAGTACTGAAAAACTGAAAAGAATAGATTTCATTCTCCACAGCCTGCCCCAGTTTTTGCAGATGCTCTTTGCCAGCAAAACATTTAGGATTTTCTAATGTCAGAAATGAGGCTGCCTCACAGCAGTCTGTTTACATCTTTATTGACAAGCTAATCCCTACTTTTTCCTGGGGCTGTGTCCCTGCAGACGTCTCTTCAACCTTGTCTGTTCTAACATGACATATCATCCATCTAAAGTAAATTTGAATGTGCCCATCTGTGCTAAAGACCTTTTGTGTGGAAGCTTACATGCAGAATCTCATTTCTCATGTATACAATCTCATTTTTCTTTCTTAAACACAAGTGTAATTTTTCATTTATACAATACGCAGTAGAAAGTTTGTATCTGCAAATGAGCATGTAAAATAGCACAGAAGAGAACCTTTTGATTATTCGTACTGAATAGATACTTAAGCAGATACAGATGACATTTTTTATGTAAGCAGAAAGAGAGTACCATGTGTACCTTTGCCGTGCATCGCCGTACTGCGATGGTTGCTCGCCCACAGCTTTAATAGAGAATAGCACCTTTCATTGTTTAAGATCTGGAGCCACTTAACAAATGTTAAGTCTTGACATGTATTGATGACAGTTGTCCATCGTGGTTTAGGATTTTGTTGTGTAAGGTGCTTATGGTACAATAAAGTATCAGTTCGTGGTTGTAGTATTTGGCTTGAGATACCGGGTGGGAGCAGCAGAAAATACTGAAAGAGTATGAGCACCAAGCCGAAGTCCTCTTCTTACTTCTACAGTGTAGAGAGCAGAGGTTTAATGGGATGAAACTAGAATAGCCTGGGAGGGAGAAGAAACGTGGACATGGAATCTGGACCTGGATGAGGAATTGCTAGGATAGGTGGAAACCTTTAAAGGGATGAGACACCAAGCAAGAAGAAATAAGAGGCAGTGTGGAGACTGAAAGGAGTTGGAAAAAAAGACTGCAGTCTTAATAATGTGAAAAGGAGGTCTGGTGAAGGCTTAATCTGAAGAGCAGGTTACTGTGATTTTAAGCATTCGAGCATTGACTGGCAGGTAAGATGGATGTTCCATGGGTAAAATGGATGTTAGGAGCCAAGTCAGTTATTCTAACAGAAGACTACAGTTGCAGTAAGCAGGATAGTAGCATTAACAAGGAAGAGGTATTTATTACGAGATACTCCGTTAAAGTCTCCGTTCACAAAGCTTGGTGAAGCGAAAAGATGCATTAAAAGCAAAAAGATGACAGTAGCTCTCCAGGGCCATGGAGTTAACAGGTAAGTGAGACAAGTAGAGTTAGAGGGATGGAGGCAAACAGTACAAGCTGTTAAAATGTTAACGAACACACTCAGATAACACAACAGCTAGTGCAGGTGAAGGAAATTTAAAAGGTGCCAAAATCGCAATGAAACAGATCAGATTATTAAAAAAAAAATCAGGCAGACAAATACTTACAGCTCGTCTCCTGGACAAGGCAGGTACATATGTGTTTTACCCCTCTTCTTGCATTGACTTTATACAGTGGTGGGAGAGAAGTTAGGAAAGGCTAGAATATTCCAGTACCCATCAGGAAGCTGTCAAAGAGAAAAAATTTCAGATAGTTGCTCTCTAAATCATCTGATGTGTGTGGAGGGGACTGGATTTTTTTTTTAATATATTTATACATTTATACATTGTAAAGGAATTTATTAGAAGACGCGCACACAAAAAAAAACAAGCAAGGAGCCATCTTCAACCACCTCCAGAGCCTCTGTGGTGTTGAAGGAAATTCTAGTTTCACGTCTTGTGTCTGCTTCTTCATTCCAAGTGTTCCTAATTTCCTTTTTTCAGGGTAGAATTCAGGAAATAAAATTGAGACCGCCCAAAAGAAGCTGTGCTAAATCTTGCTGTCATAATTTAAGAAATTGTTGCCTCCTGCTGTTCTCTCCATACACTTGCTAGACATTACTGCCCTAATAGTGTACCCAGTGAATTAAATCCTCCTTTCTTTAGGGTTTTGAAAGCAAAGAGTTTGGGCTTAGCCCAGAAGTGGCTGAGACATAGGCAAATTGCATCATCATCATCTGCCAGCTTTGGAAGCAGCAATTTCTGTCAGACTGGTAAGAGAGAGGAACTTAGGCTGTAACTTTGTAAATTGCTCCATCATCTTTGTTAGAGCTCATCTCCTGCCCTCAGAAATAGCTGCAAGGAGCAGCTTAAGAAATTGGTGCATCTCTGCATCTTCTGTCTTTAAAATATTGTGCTTCAGCTGCCTGTCTCCAGCATAGTGGCTTACAAATCCAGAAAACCCCTTGAAATAGTGGTAACCTAGGACACGTTTCTGAAAACCTAGATAATCCTTGTCAGGGTTGGGCTACTAATAGGGTCTTTGTGGACTACACTGCGTCATTGTCTTGGGCTCTGAGAGAGAGGGAGAGAGAAAACTCATTTCAGTGCCCACGGGGAAAGAGCTGACATGAAGTTACCAAGGTCAATGTTGAGACTGCTCCCTACTGGAGAAAATTAGCAGATACGTGGTAATGAGCTCCATTTCACACCAAAGACTGTCAGCAGCGAATTAGACGGGACCTTTCTGGGGAAAGGGAAAACCTTTTGGCTGTATCCATGCATCTTTAAAGCTTTGCAATAAAGCAAAACTTTTTTATTTTGTGCCTGATGGTTTTCACTGGTATTTTTTCCCTTAGGAAGGAAGCATCTCAGTAGAGGGATTCCCATCTCTGTATATACTGCTGAGATATATTGTATACTCTATTTATCCATCTCTACAGATATTATTTTAGCAAGACAAGAACGGGCCATAAGAAACTCTAGAGCTGCGTTTTCCTTTGGCCAGTGGAATATATATATGTGGCTAGAGCTTGTTCCTCTGTGGAGAAGGATGAGTCAAATTGTAATTGAAAAGACAAGGCATTACCTGATACCAGATAGCACGGGATGTTTTCTTGTGATTTATAATCTGTAGTTCCCATTGGTGGCCCAGAGACACGAGATATGTTTCTAGCCTATTGTCTGCATCCTGGAGCCAGCAGGGACAGCTTCATTCAGGATGGTAACACCATATGCTTTTAAAGTATTTAACCTGTATTACCATAATGAGATCCCCTGGCTTTCTAAATCTCTTTGACAATTCACTGGAGCAAAACAAAAAGTGGTCTTTATTTGTATTGCTAAACCACATGCACATGCATCCGAGCAATCCTGAATTTCAATCGCAGGATGCTGAATTCTTTCTGCTGTGTCCATTTAAGCCAGCAACTGACACCAGCCCAGCCAATCAAAGTGGCGATGGCGTCATTTGGGTCAGTCAACCATGTAAAACAGAATAAAGCCAAAGAGGTGACAGTTACCACTATAATAGCAAAAAGTGCTGGTTACCGATTTTGTTGCTTTTGAGCTCAGATGTTCAGCCGCACAGAATCATTATGTAAAGTTATCTTGTTCTCTTTGTAAGCTAGCCAGGTGAATGTTGTTGCATCCTCATCCCGACAGCTTCATTTTTGAATGTCATCTTCAGTTTTAAGTTTACAAATTGTCTAAGAGTGCCTCTTCAGCACTGTGGAGTGGGAACATGGTTTTTTCTTGCTTTTCCCTAGTTGAGTTGCAGGGAAGCTATAGTCCAGCAGTGTACGTGTCCAGCAGTAAGTACTGAAAAGTCATTCTCATTTACTATTCCCCTACTTTTACTCTGTCCAGGGTATCTCAGTGTTGCTGAATCACCATGGAAAACTATATACTGTGCTTCTAAGTCTTCATGTCTCCAGCTTCAGGGGATAAAACTGTAGTAGTTACAGTGGAGAAAGGTCTTCATAAAAGAGAAATTCAAGGCTGAGTTACTGTGTGTCAGCCAGATTTTGTCATTGTTGATTTAATGAAAAGCCAAAAGTAGCCAGTAGTGCTTTATAGGTGTGAGATCTTGAAATTCAGGGTAAACTCAGCTTGGGAGAAAAAAGCAGAGCTATAAAAGCACAGCAGTTAACAGTGCCATTTTTTAAATCCACTTCTTTTTTTTTTTTTAATAGGTGGATTCAAATAGATGTATACAAACAGTCATTGTGCTGCTGCAGTTGAAAAGATGGAGGCCTAAGCATTAAAGATGGGAGGTTTAAATTTCTCTTGCATCTTTTGGTGCCAGACAATGTCTTTACATGAATGTTGAGGGTCACTTTAATTATTTAGCTAATACTGGATTTGCATAAATTGGCTTTCTGAAAAGGCTAATAAGATGCAGTTGTGGTGGGCAGCTGAAAGCAGTTTGGGTTTGAGTCCAGTTTATGACAGGACTAAACAGTCAAAATTGTAACATCAATTTTGTAAAATGCTAAAGTAGTATTAAGCTGTGCACGATGACTGCAGGATCCAAGATATTTTTTAGCTTTCTAATACTTTTAGTGCCCCATTATTTTCATATGTTAACAACATAATGGTTATATGAGTCTGTTCCAGCTGTGCTTTACTTAATATCAAAGACTAAGATCACCACACTGATAGAATATGCCCTAAATTTAACACCCAAGGGAAAAACTCCAGGCATTTTCTTCTTGATATCTAAGAATTTATTATCTTGTTCCTATTAGTCTAAAATGAGAGTTATAGACTGAATTTCTCTATTTCAAATATAGAAAATATATCTATTTTCTATATTTCAAATAGCTGGCCAGTGCAAGGCTGCCTTTAAATAAACACCCCATCTCCCTTGGTGACACACAGTGACTGAGGATCAAGCAACCATCTCTACACAGGTCCACTGGGTCCCCCAGTATGCTACAGTAAAGGGAGCCTGCTACTTGGTCAGGGAATTGGTGGGACTTGAAAACACCTTCAGTGGTGTTGCTGTGTCAGTACTGCAATAGCTCGCCTAGTTTGCTGTCAATGGGAAATGCACCTTCACTAAATCGCATGCACTGTAAGTCGCGAGTATTCAGCGTCTTGTGCATTCATGATAAAAACCCGTGTTTAGAGTTGGCAGCATAATGCACAGAGGTACGGGAAGTCAATCAGTGAAGGCCACCTCATGGTCTTGCTAAGCCAGCTCAACAGTGGTGCCAAGAGCCTGTCTGATCTGTAGACTGAAAGCTCAGGAGAGCACCTGCACCTGGAAAAAAGTAGGTGGAAATAAGGAGGCATGAAAAGAATCTCTAAAATCATGGATGGGATTCTGGATGGAGAGGTAGATTAAGAGTTTCTTTAGGGATGAAGGAGAAAGGGCAAAAGAAAGGAAGCAGGACAGAGAGGAGGACTTCACATTTATTACTACCTACTGTGCTTGGTAGGACAAGTATTTCCAAGCTCCATGGCTAGGAGAGATTGGTGGCTTCCTTGCAGTGATAATCTGTGTGTTCTCTGTGAAACCAGTGACTACATACTTACTGGCACGACTTGGATTCTTGAGTTGCAATGTTTCATGGCCACATCACTGCAGAGCTGGCAGAAGAAAAAGGAAGCATTACTTCTGTAACGGGTGAACTTTTGTCAAGGGACAATATCATATTTTCTTGTGCCGTTGCATAATCTGGAGCCTATTTTCAGTCAATTTCAAATGCATGATAACTTGCCTTCAGCACTGTGAAGATTAATTTCCAAAAAATCTTCAGTGTAGAGGTTTTTAATTTACCAGTTGCTTATGCTGTAGGAAAGATATTAGTGATATTTGCTTGAATGCATGTGCTGAGTTGCAGAGCTGTTTATCTGTCTTCCCAGTTTGTTTGTTCTCAAATTTTGGAGATGGAAGGTGGAATCCTCTTTGGCGTAAGTGTGCTGTATTGTATTATTATTATTAGGATAGCAGGCAATTCCCACTATACAGTCTCTGTGGTCCGTTGATGCTTTAAGAAGTGTTTAGGCATGAAAGGCCGTTTGAGTTGCAGTGGGCTGATAGTCTGGCGTGACATTTGAATGCAGAGAGGACAATGTACAGATGACAATGACCGGGAGGGAGGGAGGGAGGGAGGTGAAAGCGGGTCTAAACTCTCCCTATTCTCCCATGGACAGTCACTTCTCCTTTAGGATTATTTCCTCACGTGACTCCTCAGTTAGGCTTTGTCTGAGAGGAAAAGTGGAACCACTGAAGGGGAGAAACTGAGGTTTCTAGACAAAGCAGAGGCTCCCAGTGCTGACACACGGCCCGTAACCCAGAGAGACAGCAAACTAATGAGGCATTGCCTCTCTGGCATCATTCACAGAAATTAACAGAACTTTTTAGTTTCAGCCAAATCATAAACAAAAAATGAATTGTAATAATGCCATATACCAGAATTGTTTCCGTGGAGAGCAAGCTTTGTGTTGCTATTTTGAGCCTGTAGTTTACATTGCCTCATTCTCTATGAAACAAAGAAGCTGAACCAACCACTGCAAAATTGGCTCTAAAGGCAACAACCATTAATGCGCATTGAATATTCCTGATATGGGGGAGATTCTTGCCTAGAAGAGCAGCCATAGTTTACATCTCAGTTAGTAAACGTGCATTAATTTATTGTGCCACATAAGCTGGGGTGAGTGTGGATGGGTTTCTCACATGCTCCTATTGTTAAATTGCCTTGAGAAGTCTGAGGTGGAAAATGAAAAAAATTCAGGAAAGAATAACTTTTCCAATAAAAATATATAATATAGAATAAAAGCTTTGAAACTGTATCATCAGATATTTTAAGAAGTATAAACAGAACTGAGTATTTCCATAATTTTGTGGTCTTGATATAAATTATTATTTTTGAGCATATATGTATTTTGAATTAGTAATTATAGGTTCTCATCCTCTGCCATTAGTATCTAGCTATTAGTTCTCTACAGACATTTCTGAAACCGTCTTTGAATGGTAATGCAAGAACTGATTGTGCATGTTTTCTGGCACGTGTGTTGTAACAATACAGTCACAGCATGTATTATCACACTATAAGCCTTTTTATGTAAGTTTTTTCCTTGAAATTTTTATTGCACAATTGCTTTTAATACCTCTCCTGTTCAGTATGTGCATTGCACATGCAATAAAATCCAGTTAGTTTACAGTCCACCTGCTAAGTTTGATTAAGGACAAAACTAGTTATCCGAAGGCAGAGCAGATCAGCGCAATTAAATCTGTCCGTGTGTGCCTGGTAGATGCAGCAGTAAGTAGTGTGTCACATCATACAGTGAACAAAACAACTGAGTCATTACCATGACTCTGCTTCGTTTCAGCCCACAAAGTCACATCTAGACTATGTAGATACTGTATGTGT
Source organism: Heliornis fulica (assembly GCA_013399135.1). NCBI lineage: Eukaryota > Metazoa > Chordata > Aves > Gruiformes > Heliornithidae > Heliornis > Heliornis fulica. The sequence continues at coordinate 508,010 of VXBZ01012712.1, read as the reverse complement.
TGTTTTATGTATCTATGTGCAGACACTTGTAAATACAGAGGTGTAAATGGTGCCAGCATTTAAATTAGGTTAAAATGCTATTTATGGCTTGCATCAGCCAAAAAAAAAAAAAAAAAAGGCAAATTCATAATCATCCCTAGGTGAAGACACTCATTTAATGAGCTTTCAGCTCCTAATTAATTCTGTAAAGAATGCCATTTGGCAGAGCAGAATTATGAGGTTTGCATATTGATGGTGGCAGGGAAAAATGTATGTTTTCTATTTATATGGTAAAATTAACTTGTGTTCTTCAGAAAATGGCACATCTCAGAGGTATTGCTCTCAAAATGATCTCAGGGTGGAAAGAAATCAGTAATTACAGCACCAGGCATTCAGTTCTGTCCTAATTTTCCTACCAGTTTTTCAATGTTTCAGCTGCCTCAGAGACCTAAAGTACTCTCATTAGGTAGCTGCAGAGGCAGCCTGCGTGCCTACTCCATCACTGTCTCACTAGCTTTCTCTCTCGCTCCACCTCTCTCTTGCTCTCCCTCTTTTTTTTCCCCCTCCTGCCTTGGGAGTGACTGTGAAGATCATTTGCTGGCATGATTGGCAGGTTAGAGCATTCGATCAGATGAGTTCCTCTTAGTGCAGGTCAAAAAGGCTAGTTAGCAGGAGCTGTCGAAAAATGCCAGCAGCATTCGAAATGGGAAATGTCATGACTTCGAGGCAGGGGGTGCCACCTGGAACAGAAAGCCCCCAGCTCATTAGCAAGTTACAGGATGCAAGCTTAACTGGAGGGAGCAGAGGAGGGAAGATAATACCCAATAGGGAAAATTATTGTGAAGTGGAATTGATTTCATGTATAATTTGTTTATCACTAGAGGGGACAAATGCTGTCCTCCTGACATGTGCGGAGGAGTGTGGACTATGAATGAAGCAACTTAGCATAATCTTCAGGTTGAGCTCTGGATTTAAAGAATGCCAACTTCTTTCTTCCCAACTGTGGAAATGATCAGGTCATGTTGTATTAATTAAACCTGACATACTCTCAAATGGTTTATCTGGGCAATTTTAGCAATTTAACAGAACCTGGTAGATATGAGCTGCATTCATTATTAACACAAGACAGTGTTTTGTTTTCTGGATGCAGTGGAGTTGGGGGTGTTTTGCCAGCTGTTGTTGCAGAAAGACATCTTTCTGATGCAGGTTGAATTATAGCAGAGCTCATTTTTAATGCTTACTCAGACTGCATAAAATCAGAATGCAATTCCAGTTTGTTGTGTGATATAAGTTCATTTCCAGGGAAGACTACATACCTTTAGAAAATATGGATTTAAAACCAAATAGAGCATTTAGGCTTAGTGTATGTAATTTCATCTGAAGTGAAGATGACAGACTCTGCTGCCTGTCATGGACTTTAAGAGTGCTTATATAAAATAACATAATTACAAAACACTTAGTCTTCTCTGAGATATTCTGTAGTGATAAAATTGAAGGCAAACTCTTCATCCCAGGCAGTTCAGCTAGCCCCTAGCTATTAATGTTGCTAACCATTCATTTACTTCACTGGTCTGTATTTTCATATAAAAGGCATGTTGTATATCAGTAGAAACATATGGCGTAGATTTTTTTCCCTCTGTAGTTGTTTGGGGTTTTTTTCTTTGTTTGTTTTTCCAGAAATGTTAAGAAAATGTGGTGGGTTCATGGCAGCTTCTAGAATCTTTTATTGTGGTATCTTTGTGAAGCTCTGAGTCTAGCTTTGCTTCTCCTGAAGACAATGGGCAAATGCCATAGACTTCATTGGGAGTAGAGCTGACTCCCTTATCAAAACTAACATAGACACAACAATACTATCTCAGGCTGAGTAAATGAGATTTAAAGGCTGCAAGATCTTCCTGGAGAACTATTTTGCAAACTATATCTCTTCTTGTTCAGGAATTTTGTCTTTTATATATTAAACATGCACTTCTCTCAGAAGTTTGCAGCTCATGCTTAAGCAGTTTCCTGGTTGAATGCTGAGGAATGTTTGCTTAGTGTTCAGGTCTTTGACAATGTTTTTTTCTCAGCTTTCTTCCATCCATCAGAGTTTTAAAGTTGGTAATGGAGTAGCCAGGGTTTGCTTTATTGAGTAACCACAGGCTGTTGAATTTCCCTTTCTCCACCTAATGTGAATCAGAATCAGATTTTTTTCAAGGACTTTCTCAATCAAAATATTTGTACAGAGACCTACAGATGAGTGTTTTCTGGTTTGTATTTCCTATAAAAAGCTCAGCATTAACAGTCTGCTAGTTTGCCAAAACGAAGAGTTCCTAAAGCACTGTAGTAAACACAGACATTCTTTACCTTTCAGATAACTTCTCAGTGTAAAGTTCTTTCAGATAGGCACTGTGCATATTGGCTGCCCTTGCCTGCGCTATTGAATGCACAGGCTCCGTTCTTTGCAGAGTTCAATAGAGAGAGCAGGATATCAGGATAAAAATAATTCTCTATGCAGATCCTATGTAAGAATTTTTCCCATCATGGGTAGTTCTCCAGGTGCCCAACTACTATTCAAATAAAAAAAAAATATAAATTAGTGTGAAAGGTTGGGAAGATATTCATTACTCAGGGTCTGCCCTGGTGCTTAGTTTGGGGAAGTGATACAAATTTAAATTATTTGAATGGAGTTTGAACACTAGACTTCTATTGGGAAAAGAGAACTAGCTCTCTGGGAAAGCTCCAACTCCATTAGCTCAATGAAGTAAAGTATCAGTAAGCACTGGGCAGACCTGCTAGACTTTAACACTGAGATAAGTTTGAGGGACCTGTGGTAGCTGTCATGTCTATCAGCATCTGGCAGATGCTGCTGGCTATGAGGAGGATTTTTTGGCTACAAATCCAGTCAAGTGCAGGCAGTTCTTTCTTAGGACTGTGACAGGTTAGTGACCTGTGCCATGTCCTTGGTTCATGACCAAAGAAGTTAGTACTCAGAAGAAAATAGTTAAACTAATATTTCCCACATATCTATATTTTCCAGCAAGTAAATGTGTAGCCTGGAATAAAGAACTTTACCATTACTCCTCATTTCTTTTTTAAAAACCAACTTCAGTTTTTTCAAAATTGGCTCAGCGTTTTCTTAGCTTCTAGGATCTTCATAATCCAAATGAAGGATAGTAGCCAGGAAGGAAATAGTAAATGCCTTACTATTACTCCTGGACACAACCCTGTGCTCTAGGTGATCCTGCTTTAATTAGATGATCTCCAGAGGTCCCTTCTAACCCCTACAAGTCTGTGACTCTGTAGTGTTGCTAATAAGTCACAGTATTGCTTATGACACCAGGCGGCAGGACATAGTCATCTCTCTCTCTGCAGGACTCCTAAATGCAGGGCAGATAGTGCAGCACACCTAGGGAATTAGAAAGATGTTTGAAATGTGCCTCAGTGGAGCAGATTTAGAAATCTAATTCTGTTTCTGTGAGTCATCAAAGTAAATGCAGCTAAGTTAGCTCATGGTCTTTATGGAAGAAAAACATCTCCAGCTACAGGACTGGTGGAAGCAATGGTGCCTGAGAGCAGCAAGAACATTGTGGGAAGAAAAGGAGGAGTTTCACCAGATGAAATCTGCAAAGCTTATCTGTGTGATGTTTCTCACCTGTTCTATATGCATGAAAACAAGCATAGTTTCTTGCCAACATTGTGGAAGCATCAACAGCTTGAGCTCATGTCTATTGAGAAAAGCTTTTACTGGGTGTTATGAACTTCTGTTGTTAATCCACTGTGTGTTGTCATCATGATAATGCAAAGTTAAACAACCCCTCCAAATCTCCTCCTCTAAGAAACCAAAAATTCCAGACCATGATGATAAAATAGTTGATCATCTTGATTTGAATACCATATTCAATTATTTTCCATTAAGATTTCCAGCGACACCGTGTCAGCTTGGTTCTTAGTGTGTTTTTGCCTGTCATTGCAAACCACATTGATCCGCAAATTTGCTATAGTCTTGAAATAAAGGGAGGGGAAAAGGATTTTGGAAACATTCTACCTGGCTTACTCTCTGACATCCAGATTCATTCTTCAAAAAGGGGTTGTACTCCAGTGTTTGAAGAAAAAAAAAAAAGTGGTCTTTTTATTCTACAATATTCTTCAAGTTTTAAGTAAGTGTAGTGTAAGGGTATGTGCTAGAGGTAGGCAGATGCTTCTAAGAATTGAAACCAGAACCGTTAGTATCTGAGCATAAATAAAATAAGTTGTTCTATGGCATTGTTGTCAGAAGCTTTGCTCTCTCTCTCCTTTACCTCCTTCTTTCTTCATCAACTTCATTTCTTATGTTATTCCTGAAAGCTAGAATGCAAATTCTGTATATCATGGATTTTACTCACCTAGTTCTTGGAAGGTCCCACCACATTTTGTGGTACTGGGAACGTGCTGTATAATAAGGAGGAACTTCAGTTCTGTGCTTGGCCCTTCTGGCACAGCTGCCAAATTTTCAATGTTAACACCCTCCTCGTTCCCCACCCCCTCCCCAAACCTGTTGTGGACTCTTTGGAAAAGCTGGTGATTTCCTTGCTCACATGCAAGTGGAAAGGATATTGGAACATGAAGAGTTCTAGCTTTGTCACTCAGTTTTGTGTATGGACAACACAAATATATCATGGATACATATCCTCTAAGCCCCAAACTTTCTGAAAAGCAACAGAATTCCAGCAGACACAAACTCACTAACTAAACAAAGAGTCTTGGCCCTTCCTTCATTTGACCGTAACCAGGAAACAGGTAAGGGCAGACATGAGGCCACATTTTCCCTTTTAAGGTAGATAATCTGTGTCAGCTTCCCAAGGCTTTCCAACCATGGTCTGCCTATAGGGCTGGATCCATCTCACCTTATTCCTGTGAGAACTCCCACTGTGTGTGGTGGGATCTGTCTGTGTGTTGTAGGCAGGGAGGACACACTAGTGTGTAAGCGCGGTGCATCTACATAACTTTTGAAGATTTTAGATTGCTCAACTACTTATACTCTGGTGCTAATGGAAACAGAGATCACTTCTCACCATATCTAAGGAATTGGAAATGTATATTCATGACTCCCTGTTACCTGAATAGGATGCCCATCATTCTGCATTAATGACATAGCTTTATGTTTTACCCAGCTGAATAGCTAAGTCCTGCCATGGGGTCCTGTATCGTATGGCAGACTTTGCCTTTTGAACTGCCTACATCACATTTTTCTGCAGCTCCCTATCTCCACCATCATTCCTTTTCTTTACTCAAAATGTTTCCAGGGAGGAGGAAAAGAAAGAAAGGATTTTAAAAAAAAAATGGGAAAAAAAAATAAAAGGAGGTGGGGAGAAAGAGACTGCTGTGGAAAAATAAAAGTTTAAAAGAAAACCAGAATGAATGCTTCACTTGTTGGCTTTTAGCACAATTACCATACCTTAGGAAATATGCAGGGAATAGTTAATTATGACTAAATGAGCTCCTTTTAGAGTTCGTGGCAGGCCCCAGCATCCAACTGTCAGTGCTGTGAAAGATACTGAATTGGAAGGCTGGTCTCCCTGTCAGCCGGTAGGATGGTCTGCCGGAGTGAAATAGACAGTGAAAAGATATCTGGGTTGGAGTAGCCTCGGCAAGGGAAACACGTATAGCATTTGCATACTTCTCCTGCAAAGGGAGTTTAATCCGAAGAAAGGAGGAGATTTCGGCATTGTCAGCCAAGGCTTTGTTCAGGGTGAAGAGCAGAAGAAAATCTGATGAAGGGGCCTTTCTGAAGCCCTTGCTCACAGACTGGAGGTTGTTCTAGTAAAGTTATGTACTTTGGGATTGTTTACACACTATTGTCTGTTTGAAGATCTTCTAAACCGAAAGACTCAAAGTATTCCTCTTTGCTAACACAAAAGCAGGGAATTTGTGTGGTAAAAAAATGACTTACACTGCAAAAATGAACAAGTTCTTTTCATTATCTGCAAAAATACCCTAAAGTTCCTTTTTTGGTGTAGACAGAGTTCCCTGATACTTCTCAGCCAAACTCATATATCACAAAATGTTTTCAGACTAGGAGAAAAACAGAATTATGTTCTCAAATTAGAGAGAGGAGAAAAATCAGATACCCTTCAGGCTTAAGGCAGCCAAATTCTTGCTGCCTCCTCCAAAACAGTTCTTTGTTAAGCAAATAGTTTCCTGCCAACTAAAAACAGTGTTTCAAAATGTAGTTGGTGTAAAGGATTGTGTCTCTGCTATGATCTCTTCTACACTATGTTTTTTTTCCTCACCTGAGAGATGACCCAGAAGCCCCAAACTAAACCTCTTTTGTAGGTAATCTGAAGCAGACCCCGTTCATTCCTTAGAACTTTCCCAGATAAGTGATCTGTGTTTCAAAAACCAAAAAAAGTGTTGACGAGCAAATTACTCCTCCTTGAAATGACTGTCCACTCACAGTGTATATACTACCACCTCCAAGGTTTTCACATGGGATAAAGTGCACTGTCTCAGGGTTATGATTAATGTATGGGGGCAAAATTTACGATCTAACAGCATAGCAATTGAAGTAGATGGCCTTTGCTTTTTGTTGCTGTAATTTTTTGTGTGATTGCCATAATCTTAATAATTTTAGGTAGGTTTTATGTAGATCACGATAAAAATCTCATTACTTGTGGAAATAGTTCCTATAAAATTTGCTTTATAAATATATCTGTACGCTGTTATAGTTAGCTCATTTTCTTATCAACTTTGTAGCTAATAGTCATTGTAGAGCAACATAGGTTTCCCTGTCATGCTTTGTGAACGCAAGGGTCAGCAGAATTCTTGCTTGAATATAGCTTGTATTTTCGGTAATAAAAGTGAGTGCTGTCTTTAAGTTTTGATCCATTTATAGGAAGGAAGATAAAGACATTTCTGAGATACCGAAGAATATGAGGTTGGGTCTATTTGTATGGATATGTTTGTGTTCACTCTGCAGATGTTTAATAGTTACATTTAAGGAACAAAAATTACAATCATTTTAATAAAGAAGATAACATAACATGTAAGATGAAATTTGGCTCTCAGCTGTACATGCAATGACTTTTTTTGGGGGGTGTTGTTTTTTTTTAAACCTCAGATGCTTTCTTATGCTCACTTAGAGACAGACATGGGTGTTTCAGCTCAGTTTTTGTTCAGCTCTGATAAACATGAATAATTAATTACGTCATCATCTCCTAGATGTATTTGCTCCCACATGGTTGTCATGTAACCTCACAGAAACACCAGGCAGAAGCAGATTTGCAAAGGATGGGCTATAGGGCACCAGGGCACCTCTGTTCTTCAGTGTTGATGCCACTTAAAAATCAAGTTCCAGAAAGGGGAGGTGATTGATGGAAAATGTGCCGTATCCAGTTGCTCGCTGAGCATTATCTACCATCTGGACTCGAGAAAAGCCTGAATGAGTTTCAGCAGCTCCCTTTCTCTTCCCCCTGGGAGATGAAATTTTTTGCCAAAATGGGAAATGAATGGAGGCATCAGCTGGCATCCAATGTGCAGTTCGCACCTTCTCCTATTAGTTTAATTTATTCCCTAAAAAGTTTACATTTTTGCAGTAGATGTGAGTAGTAGAAAATAAGGTACGGAGTGTTACACGAGTTAGTTACCAAGTGGTATTTACTGCTGGGATGCCTAGCAGTGCTATCCATAAAGTAGATTGTGACTGCCTACAGAGACAAACAGACAGCTTGAATCCAGCCTGGGTATAATGCAGTATGCGATTTCAAAACAGTTACTCTTATATTAACTCATAAGTTTTTATTGCTTCATAAGAAAATGATATCATCCTCCTACGATTCTTAGCTCCTCAAGGAAATAAACTCGTGACTTTATCACATGCTGGCCATCTTTGTGCAGCCTTCACTGGTTATAAAGAGCTCATACTCCAAAACAGTGTTGGGAAAACAAAGGACGGACCGCGGCAGTAATAAACATGTCATTTAAACCTTGCAGGAAAATGAACGTGGTTTATTCAAACATTCCTTCTAAAGAATAGCTAATGATAATATTTTAGTAACACAAAGGGGGAGATCTCCTAATGCTCCCATTCCTGGGCTCTGTTCCCATTGGAGGCAGCAGGAGCTGCACGTACAGATCCAGAGGGCTCACATCTCGAATAGCATCCAATACAGAGTTGGACAGTTTTAAAAAATAGCAACCGGGCTCGCTCCAACGCTCGCAGTCTGCACGTAGTGCAGTAGTGTTTTCACTCTTCATCTGCTCCCTTTTGTTTCACGGTAACGGTGCAATCTCCAAATAGAAATTACCCTTTGTTAGCGGTAGTCGACGACGCCTCATCCCGGTTTGCGTTTTTCCTGTGAGAAGCGTGTCAGAATTTGGGGGAACTAAATATACCCCTTTGTTGGCGAGCTTGTCAAGCACCGCGCGGTGTTCGCTTTCCCACCAGGAAGGTCAGGCTGCTGGGGGGCCGCTCTATTTTCTGAAATGATCCCTACTGTCTGTCCATGCTGTCTGACAGATTGAAACAGTTGTCTGTGTCACCGCTTTCAATGCTTTTTAAATGCCTCACTTTCCATGAAAGACAAAAAATATGTAGGCAATGGAGGGAGGTGGGGGGGAATGTAAAAAGAACTATACTTTTTTTCTGTGTAAAGAAACATTGGGTTTTCTTTTCTAAAATAAACTTAATTTTGTTTAAAGTATGTTTATAAGCTGACTTAAGGGAAGAAAAACCTCAGAGTTGATCTAGGAGAATAGGTAAGTCACAGCTTACATATTATATTGCTGAAACCTCATTTTTAAATGGGGGTAATAAAATTATTAAACACACACTCTTTCAGTAGCTGAAGTGAAATAGCAATTTTTCTTTGTTCACTTATATTTCCATTTAATATATTTTGATCTGAGGTACGTATAAAGCCTGAAGAAATTGGTACTGTGGTGAGCCTTCAATACTCTCCAGATAATTGAACTAATTAAATCTTTACCAACATTAACACAACTCCAGCATTCCTTGGACAGTGGTTAATTATTGCATGAACATGGCAAGCTTAAACTAAACAGATGAAAATAGAGTCCTGTGGAATGGGTATTGAGTTTATTCTTTATTCATCTTTTGATAAGGTTTAATTAAAACTGCCTCTCTCCATTGTAGTGAGAATGAATGTGCTTGTTTTCTTAGTGAAAGCCAAATTATTCACTTCAGCCATGGTTCAATAATCAAAGCCTTTGCAAAGTTTTAGGTTATATTGTAGCTGTGGAGATATAATTGCTGCAACTCTTTATGAAGGCTCTATCTTTTTATTGCATTTTCGTTTTTTTTTATTTATTTAGAAAGAAAATCAGAGCATCCATTTTCTGATTCACTATTTTAATGTGCTTTAAGTAGGACATTTTGGTAAACAGGGAGTACACTATTGAAAATAAAACTTAAAATATTTTTTTTATAATAGGAATGAAAAGTCTTAAAAAGAAAAAAAATCTAAATTTCAGTCTTCTAGAGTAATACACAGCGTAAAATTTAAGCAAATATCAAATGTTATCCTTTTCAACTGTTGAGTATTAATAAAGGAGGCATCATTACTTTTTGTGGCAGTACCAGTAGGGAGGTTACAGTGACTCACCATGCTTGTAAAGTGGCTAATTATTCACTGGGCAGAAATTGGTGAAAATAATAGTGTTGGCACATAATGTTAGAAGAGGCAACTTCATAAAGTTGCTAGAGCTACCTAAGGCTGTGTATGAAGTGCAAACTGCAACACAGTGATCCAATGGAGAAAACAAATCCTAGGCAATGGTGTACAATTTTGAGTAAGAGCAATGGGATGCCACGGAAGGGAAGCAGGAAGAGCTTGTGACCAGGTACGCATGCGTGCAGAGTGATAATCATGGGCATTGCCAGAGCCTTGCCCTTCCGCTTGGAGAGCTGGAGAACCTGGCTGCAGCTTTTCAGTGTAAGCTCCTCGTGCAAATTCACATACATTCCTTGAGAAATGGCACTGATCCACAGTGCCATCCACAGGAAGTGGATCAGTGTTCGTTTTAAAGACAAGTTTACTGCTCTCCTTTCATAGACTTCTGCAGGTGACTTAGCTGGGTCATCAGAAAACTTGCGCAATTTTATTTGTATTCTGTTTGCTCGTTCTGGCAAATGTCCTGGAAGAACACTGGTTTCCTGTCAGACTTCTGCCTTCCCATTTATGAAATATTAATATCACATTCTGTGGTTTATCATAAGCAACTATGACGTTGTTCTGTCTTGGGTTCATGTTGTCTGAGGGGATTCCAGGCTGGCACAGTGGTTTTGATTTAAGAGAGGAAAATGTGTTTTCTTTGGGTTTGGCTTTTTAAAAAAAATTTATTTTATGAGTTGTTTCTCTTACGGTGAATTTCACTGGGTAATAAAAAAATTAAGACTTTGAATCCAGTCGTGTGCCAAAGGAGGAGAAAATCCAAGCAGGGAATCTCTTGAGCCATGGAGCTGCATTTAACTAGCAACCCTTCTTCCTTCTGAGTGATAGTAGCGTGCTGGGTGCATGTCAAGTGAATCCAGAGCTATGGGGAGTCACCAGCCATCTGCTGAGGAGTTGTAGTTAGATCTACACGTCACCCGTGCTCTGTGTCATGAAGCAGCAGCATTTGTGTCCCAGCTAACCTCTGTAAAGATTCTGTAAATGCAGCCATTTAGGTTTTATGCTGAAGACAAGACTGATAGAAGTTCTGTATGTTTATTGCACATAGGGATTTTCCAGCATTTACTACAATTAGGCTGTGGATCTGAAGTCACTGAGATGGAGTCTGTGCACTCCTGCTTTCCCAGCAGCACAGATTTGATCTGGATCAAGAGTAGACACCTGATTTCATTTATATAGAGTACAAGGGCTCCATACTGGTTCCTGGAGAACCACCATAAAACCTGTGGGTTTGAGGTTAACCCATCAGATGTTCTGGATAAAATTTGAAACAACAGTTAGATTGTATCAGGTCAGCATGATTTTCACTTGGTTATAGGAACTTTAAAGCTGGATTTGTAGCTTTGTTACACATGCTTCTGTCAAGCAGATTTTCCTGAACTCTTAACTGAAAAATTATCTTCTAATACTTAGTTACATTAAAATACTTTTGAGGGATAATTTATTTTTAAATGGTGATAATAATATTGAATCAGATAGGAAGAACCTGATGTCCTGGAAATGAGAAGGGTTTCTGGCTGGGGTTGCTGAAAATGATGGCTCAGGAGATCATAATCTGAGTGGATTGAAAGATTTAAATATGTCTTCTTTAAATATGAAGGGATTGTTGCATGTTAATTATTTATTAACTCGTGTGGGTTAATGCCCGTTAACATTTTTGAATATGGGCTATGCTGCACTCTGACAGCTTTGCATATCATCCCTACAGATGTCTTAATTGAGTGAGATTCTTAAGCAATTGGTTAATACCAGGCATACACCAAAATGTGCGTAAATATGTTTATTAAAGAGCTTCCCATCCCTCTCCCAACAGCCATTAGGTAAAGCTTGCCTTCTGCAGCACAAGAGGACAGATGACTGGGTTATCGTGACTTTTGCCTGCATTAATTCATTTTGATATAATGTGATTTATTTTTAACCCCAAATGATGAGACTCCTTTGTGTTTCTTAAAGTTGCTACGTAAGAAAGAATAATCTGCTTGCTTCCCTGCTTTTTTATTTGACATAAAATCTACAGGAGTGCAGAAAGGTGATTTCCCTAAATGCAGGGCATGTATAATTCACTGGGCTACAACAAAGAAATCCCAATGACTTACACATACATGACGATTATTAACTTGCCTTCAGCCACAACATTTACATGTTAATAAGTTGTCACCTTTTTTGCTATCAAGTTTTACTTGATCCAATGCAATCTCATGTTTTCTTTTCTTTATAGTTACTATGTCATGTTGTGTTTGCTGTCAACTTTGCTACTCGTTCTTCTTAGGAAGTTCTTCATGCAGAATGTGGCAGGTCACTTGCCTGAAGTGAGTAGAAAATAAGGTTTTGACATCACAGTATTTAAAAATTTGCCACATTATTGCCTCTAGAACTGTTGGCCTTTCTCTGGGAATGTGTTTTCTCTACCATGGAAGAGCAATCTCATTATTTTACTTTTTATCTTAAGATGTGGCTTCCATAGCTCAGAACAAGCCAAATTTCAGTTATGCTAAGTACCATTCAATCACATATTAAATAATATTCTTTCATGCAGTTATCTCAGGCCATGTGTTCAGATTTTCAGTTTGCTACCCTCTTCTGCATAAAATCTGCTTTTATCCAGGTAACTGGCTGGCCTTTCCATTCGAGATTCATTCTTGCCTATTCGATGATACTTAAATACTCCAATCATACTAATTTGTAGGTGGGAGACTTGAGTAATTATTGAATTGCTATATCTTACAAGAAATTCTAGATGCCTTATGCAGACAGATAGGAAAATAGCATGTAGATAAAAAGAATATTGCTTTAGGAGAAATGTTAATTAATGCAAAATTGCAGACAACCCCTTGAATGCATATTATTAATGGGATTCGCGTTATTATGAAGAAATAAAATCTGAGACAGAAGTAAATAAATAGCCCTTATTGAACTCTCTTTAATTATTTTAACAGTGTAACAAAAATATAACCAAATGAAGCACTTATTGGGGGGCTAAAAATATTGCTTCTAGATTGTCAGTGTAAAGACCGTACTTGCTTCCTCTATTCCTTCAATGAAAGGTCCGGGCTGCTATGCTGATGCAAAGAACTGCTTTGATGAGCAGGAGAGGTGGCCGAGAGCAAGAATTCAGTCCATTGCTTGAGAACACTGTCAGAAATGTCCTTGCATCTATCAAAGATGAGGAAGCCCAGACTGCTTTAACTGCAGTGTTAGAAAGGCAGAATTCACTGTTTTATCTGTATTGGAATTGATTCTCTGAACCAGGAAAGAGTGAGGCCATTTTAGAAATGTTCAAGAACCATAGACCAGTAACAAAAGGAAAATGTATGCAAAGCTTGAGTAAGAACAGAATAGACACCATACCTCTGATAAACTCATTAAGAAGGGTCACAATTACAAAAATATCCATTCCGTTGCCTCAAGTCTTTATTATTGCACATATTCTAGTCTGTACCTCTGAGTGTATCTGATAAGCAGCTGACCAGTAAAATAATAAAAATAAAACCCTTTCAAATTCAAGATGGTTTGGGGGTTTTCCTCCAGAAAATACCCAGAATGGTATTTGTTAGTATGCAGTCTGAGGAGCAGACTTGAAAGTTATGCACAGACCTGGGAGGGGGGAAATATTAAAAAAAATAACAAGTGAAAGAAAGATCCCATTCAAGTGAGGATGCATTCATTCCTGGATGGACTAGGTAGTTCAAATGTGGGAACTAACATGATACCATGCAGCTATCTCTGATTACCATCACAAAGAGGCAGAATCTATTATAGAGATAAGCAAATATAATGAGAGTAAAAGGCATAGAAAGGAAAATGGCCTTGTGATTAACTTGGATGCAGAGTAGGCATTGCCAAAGCAATGGGCTAAACAGCCTCTTAAATTCAGAACCAGAGAAGACATATATCTGACATACAGTCGAGGGTGCTTGACAGAGGCTATGTAGTTTACTGTCACGGGAAACTTACTGTACAGTTTTGGCTGAGTCATTTGATGTTAAAGGGGGTTCAAAAGACTTTTTCTCTGATATAGATAAACTGTGTTCTTGACCACATCTTGAAATGTTTCAATAATTTTTCACTGGTCCTCAGGCCAAGAATTGACACCCATATCCCCCACCAGATCTGCAGATATCATTTTCTTAATGAAAAGCATCCAGAAGTGGGAGTTAAACCTTTCCATGTTCCTTTGGGTTTTAGACAATCTTTCATCATTCCAAGGAAATCGAGTACTCTAAGTGAAGAATAAAATCTCAAAGCACTGCATGAGTAAATGAAATCTCTTTTGCACACTGGGGACCTTTTCATCACAGCTTTGTGTTTCAGGGGATTTCACAACCTTTACTTGAGGGAAACAAATATTCAAATCCCAGTTAGACCAGAATAGAGGAAATATGCCAGGTTCAATTATCACTGGAGTTATCAGCATATGAGATTTTTTCCATTTGTATCTTCACAATGTTTTTCATGAAGTTCTGCATTAAGCCGTTCCTGGGATGTGGGAGAACAGGAAGAGCAGGACCACTTTGAAACTAATCATAAGAAAGGATCTGCTGGGGTCCTGAGCAACACGTATCAGGGTACATCTAACACTGACGGCTGTTAAAGTCTTTATTCCTGGGAGATTTATGTCAGAGAAAATCCACCTGCATATACATAAATATAGTCAATCTTTTTTGAAGATTTTGCAAGAACTGTTTGGTGTTGAATGTCATTCTGTCCTTCTTTTCGGCCAGGGTAGAGTTGATTTTCACAAGAAGCTGGGAGGGGACACAGCCAGGAAAACTGACCCAAACTGGCCAAAGGGGTGTTACTCCATACATTATGGAGTCATGCTCAGTATTGGGAGTGGAGGGAAGAGTGTTCATGCTACCTGGGAGGAGGGATCGCTGCTAGAGATGGGTATCAGGTTGTGGGCAGTGACCAAATCGCATTGTGTGTCACAATCACATTGTTGATATTATTTTCCTTTTCCTTTTGTGTCCCATTAAACTGTCTTTATCCCAACCCACAAGTTTTACCTTTTTCTTCAGATTCTCCTCCCCATCCTATCGGGGGGTGAGGGGGAAAGGAGTAAGCAAGCAGCTCTGAGGTGCTTAGTTGCTGGCTGTGGCTAAACCACAACACATTCACAGTCCAAGAAGAGCAGACAGTTTATCATGCATTAAAAATGAAATCAAATGAGCAGAAAAGACTTTCACAATGTTTTATATATGTAGAAATGCCACAAGAGAAATGGTGATGTCCTTGGATATGTAACATCTGTCAGTGATGATGATGATGATGATGATGATGATGATGATGATGATGATGATGATGGCCAAAGAACAAAGTAGGCAGTATTTTTAGTATTTCCTGTGGTTCCTCTGTAGTTTGGAGTTGGTGCAATGTAAGAGTGTTTCCCTCACTGTGGCACAGACTATGGATTTTCTGATTGTTTGCAGCTCTCTGTAATCTGCTGACTGCATGTGGTACGTGGATAGCTTTGGCATTTTCAAATAAGTAGTTTTCTAGATCCTGTGTAGCTTCGGGGCCTTCTGACATATTTTATCTATTTATTTGTCCTTGGAGATTGGTAGATGGCAATGTGATTAGCTCCCATGGTTATTAGTTCTCACGCTAAACCTGCCCCCAGTCTCTTAACATTTTTGGAATACCCTGTCTACAAGATGTTGCAGCTAACCATAGCATGTTGTGTCCTTGTTTCTGAGGTA
This sequence comes from Heliornis fulica, assembly GCA_013399135.1. NCBI lineage: Eukaryota > Metazoa > Chordata > Aves > Gruiformes > Heliornithidae > Heliornis > Heliornis fulica. Next base: position 492,685 of record VXBZ01012712.1, on the reverse strand, counting down.
CACCGTGTCCTTATTGCTAAGGTATGGCAAAGTACTGTAGTGTTGATTATACCATTTCCTTTCCTCCTCTTTGCTCTCCACTGTGGCTTCCTCTGGTCTGTGAGGTGGACTTGTTTTTTGGTCTCAAGCTCTGTCTCTGTAGACAAAGAGAAATGTGTTGGGACAAATGGTTGCCATGGCTGAAAATTGCAAAGAATCTTTTTACTTTTTTGTTTGCCTTTTCTGCATGTAATGAGACTCAGATTTTTACTAAAGTAATACAAAAGTATTAAATTACTGTATTGACTGCTTTAAAGAGGTAAGAAAAAGTCATCTCAGTAAATCAGCTGTGCAGCACAGTGGGAGGACAGAGCCCATCTGCATTTGTGTAAGAAATGTGAGTTCTGATTCTTCTCACACTTGCTGCAGGACAGGGAGGAGAAGCTCGACTGAAGTCAGTGAAGTTGCATCAGTTTAAAAATAACATGAGGTGAGAAAAGAATCAAGCCCCAGGGTGTTTCAAAGCTATGTGCTGAATCACCGAATCATAGAAAATAGGGCAGGAAGAGCCTCCAGAGGTCATCTAGTCTATCCTGCCTTCCCCAAGGCAGGATCAGCTGTATCTGTGTCATTCTGACAGATGTTTGACTAACCTGTTTTTAAAAACATCCAATAATAGCGATTCCACCACCTCCCCAGGGCAGCCCATTCCAGAGCTTTGCTGTCCTTACTGGTAGACATCAAGTAAGACATTCCAAGCTTGACTGCTCCTGCTCTGTAGTTTAAATCCTTAATTCCTTCTGTTTACTGCAGACATGGTCAACAGTTGGATTTGTAAGAGCTATTTTAAATAAAGTATACTTTTGTCCTCTGTTAATTGTAATGCAGTTTCTTTTTTTTTTTTCAGTCTTGGTAAAGTCTTTAGATTTTTTGAACTCCGGACTGAGGGGGAGGACAGAGCATTTGTTTGGGATTTAGGAGAGAAAGATAGACTTTCATGAAGAAAGATAGACTTGTAAATTCAAGTTACAAATACGAAGAGAAAAATTCTGACCCAGCAGTGAGATAGGTGACTTTATTTGGACAAGTGAATGAATGCTCTTCCAGTAGAAAAAATAGTTTTAAAATACAGAACTATAGTAAAATCACCACTTTTTTATATCAGGAGAGAATTTGACCTTGGGGTTTTTAGCAAAAAAACTTGAATAGGGTAAAATGGTCTGCAGGATTATATTCAACACTGCTCTAAATCCCTCTGTGACGGCTCTCCTCCAGATCAAGGCCATTGTTTCCTATTAGTATTATTAAGTGACAGTAACTCTTCATCAAGAGTGTATGGGCATATGAAGTTCAACTCATGTAGTAACGTAGCTACTCTGAAATAGGTTCACATCTGGGAGTATTTGGCTTATTGCAAGAGTAAATCCTGGGAGAAAAGAGTCTCTGATGATACGCAGCAATGGTTCTTTTCAAAATCAAAAACTATTATTTCAAACAAAAAATTGATTATGCAAAAATAACATTTTTAAATGTAGAAATGGGCTTTATTTCTTTTATTAAATTACCCTGAGTGGTTATCCTGCCTTCATGTTAGGGATTATTAGCCTGCCATCAAAAAAGTGTGCAGGGTAAAGTCTGCCTAGTGAACCTGGTAGCAATCTGTAGAGACCACCTTCATATTGCCAGTAATTCCAGGTGTGTTTGGATCTGTCTTCAGGCTTTTCAGCGTGGTTTGGGGAAATGGGTAGGCTTAGTGTATACCACTGAGCTAAGAACTTGTTGGAAATGGGTCAGGATGACAACTGTGTTGTGGAGCAGATTGGCCCTGATTCCCAAGCTAAAATATACTGGTTTAGCCCGGTGTCTTTATCTAATCCTCCTGCCTGCTAATTAATGCAATGAAAATACCATCCAGAAAATGTAGCAGTTTAAACCTGTCACTTACGTTTAGTCTCTGCTTAATGTAAAACAATGTCATATTTTTAAAAGGAATAGTAAACCTTTTGAATGTCAAACGGATTGTACCACCAAGATAGGTCAGCGCAGGCTGTGCAGATTGCTTTGTTGAGTCTGGTCTAATGTAAGCTAGCATTCAAAGGACAATATCAACCACTACATTTTCATCCTTTTTTATTAAAAAGTGGTAGCAAGCATATTTTTTACAAACTGCACATCATTATAATGAAAATAAGCTTACAGCTTGGAAAGGATTTTGTAATGTCCATTTTGCTCCATATGCCTTTTTTCTTTTTGTTGACCCTAGCATACAAATCTGTAATGAAAAAAATTGATTGACTCTTCGAGTAGTGGATTGCAATGTCATGATTTCACGCTCAGTTGTTGGCTAACAAGGCTCCATAGTTTTTATTTAGAGAGGCCCAGTTGCAAAAAAAAAGTGAAGAATTGTGTGAGTCCCAGCTGCCAAGGTTACAGAGCAAACGGCTTAGAGGGCTCCGGGGTTCCAGGCGAGAGAGGGATTGTCTCTGCTCAGCAGGTAAGAGATAGAGCAAGACAGAAGCTGTTCTGTGCAAGATGGTGACTGACCCCAGCAATTCATAAATCAAAAAAAAATTACAGGATTCTCTGTTTATCAGTAAATGGAGCAGACACTCAGCTGTGTAATTAACCCTTTGAATGTTATAACTGCAGTGCAGACAGCTTGTCTGAAAGATGCATACCCGTTCCCAGTGCCTCCCTCAGAACATCCTGGGGATATCTTGGGCACTCAAGGTACTCACACACTACTGGCAGTCTGTTATACATCATATGTAAATGCATCAGGCATTTCAGATGCTTAGATCCATGCAAAGGATTGTTTTCTCCTTGTTCTTATATCTCATGCTTAACTGTTTATAATTTAACTTTCTGTGTGTCACCTAAAACATTACACCAAATGGTACCAGCTGGTTTAGCTGCTTTGGATGGACATCATAGAATATATGAAAGAAAAGTAGCCCAGATGACCAGCCCTTGCATGCTTCAATTTCGGACAGTTTTCTGGTTTTTAACTGATGGAAACCTGCCCTAAAAAGTCAGCTGTGAAAGTTGCCCAGCAATTCTGAGTTTTCATTTTATCTACTGAGAGTCCATGCATGAGGCTTCAGGCTGTAAGTTGCAAATGGTTTTATATCCTTAACCTGTTTATCATAGCTTGGTTTATTAGTGTTCTGGTTTAATAATTTGCTTTCTAATAAAGCCCTCTGTGATTAATGCTCAAACTGTAAATGCAAATTTGGAAGATCATCAAGCTCTGCCTCTGCATACCAATCATTGCAGCTTTAAAAAACAGTAGAAGAGGCAGACAGCCACTGCAGAGGTGCCAAGTCAAGACTGAATAAGTAACCCATATAAACCAGATCAAATTTTCCCTTTTTTTTCTTAATGGACCTCTCTTCTGACTTTTTTGTTGTTTTTCTAAACCTCTGTAAGACAACGTCCAGGTTTCAGCTGAGTTGGAGTTCATTTGCTTCCTAGCAGCAGGTATAATGCTGCATTTGGAATTTCGGATGAGAATAATGTTGATAATACACTGATCTTTTGGTTGCTCCTACGTGGTGTTTACACAAAGTCAGGGATTTTTCTGCTTCTCACACCACCCTGTCAGTGAGGAGGACAGCAGATCCAAACTGGGCAAAGAGATATACCATACTATATGACAACATGCTTAGTATATAACTGGGACGAAGCTAACAAGGTGTTGGGACCATGGCTCAGGAACTAGCTGGGCATCGTGGTCTGGGAGTGGTGAGCAATTTTGCTTTGCCTCACTTGCTTTGTATATTCTATTACTTTTATTACCCTTTTCTGTCATACTAAACTGTCTTTATCTCAACCCACAAATTTTACCTTTTTTTTTTTCTGATTTTCTCCCCCATCATATTGGGATGTGGAGGGAGTGAGCAAACAGCTCTGTGCTTGTTTTAGCTGTCATCTGAGTTAAACCACAACAGACTATAACCTTATCAAGGTATGTCACTTACTATCATCAAGTAAACTTGTGTACTTGTGTATTATGAGTGCATTTTTCCTTTGACCCAAGTCCATCCCTAAAAAGAATTTCACAGAATTCTTCAAAATACACTTTCAAGGTTTCTTTGTGACAAATCCTTCAGTCTAAGTAACAGAGTTAGTTAGCTATGCAGCCAGTGGGAATATAGGAAAGCATGGGTTTCTCCTTCAGTCTGCCCCTGCTGCATGGGAGGATATCCGCAGGTACCTGGGCTATTTGTCCAAAGATACTTCTGAGTGAAAAAACTCTTGGTGTTTCCTTTACCGCAGCTCCTCAGGAGGAGTAACTGTCCCCTGGTTCTGCACACCTGTGCATCTCCTGTGTGTAGCTGTATATCAGTAGTCATGGCAAACCAGGAATATCCATTAACTTAAGCCTAAATTCATACACATACATTGTCTTAATTTGTGCGCTTTGTGAGGTTTGGAAATCTTGGCTAAATTTAGTGGCCAGTGTAATTAGTATTAGAATCATAGAATGTTTTGAGCTGGAAGGGACCTGAAAGATCACCTAGTTCCAACCCCCTGCCATGAGCAGGGACACCTCTCACTAGACCAGGTTGCTCAAGGCCTCATCCAACCTGGACTTGAACACCCCCAAGGAGGGGCAGCCACCACTTCCCTGGGCAAGGTGTTCAGGTGCCTCACCACCATATTCTGTCCTTCAGACTTAAGGTTAATGTCTCTATTTTTAATACACCTTAGCACAGTGTTTTCTCCCACAACTGCTAACACCCTGCCTTTACCTTCCACATTGCACTGGGTGTTACCCAGATTCTGTTTTCCTATAATTCCATTCTGTGAAGATGCTGCTTTCTCCTGCTATTTGGATTCAATTCTGACATTTGAAGAAGTATGTTTAGTGCAGCACACTTCCCCCACCTCCCTGGGGGTTTCTGATCTATCATGTGAACTTACTTGCTTGTATTTAATTATCACCTACTACTCACATTTGCATTTAGAAATCACGTGTGAAACTCATTTGCAAATCTGCAGGCCTTTTTATTCTGCAGTATTCCATACTGTAGTTAATATCCTTTAAGTAAACCAAGCTACCCTGTTATTGCACTGCTTAATATCAGAGTCAGAGGAGATTTCCAGGTTAATTTTTTTTTTCTTTTGAAGGCCTGCAAAACTGTGGATATTTTCAAGACCGTTCTAATCTGGAAAAAAGGCTGTATTTTACAATACTGTATTTTATTACAGTAAATGCTTGCCATATTCGGCTTTTGAAGGAAAAGATTCTTTTAAAAACATACACGCATAGCAGAAATTCTTATGACCACAGATGCTTTCCACTTGTTTTATACTCATGTCACTTAAAGTTAGCTGAAAGAATTTTTAAAAACACATGCTTGGAAAGATTTGCATCATTACTGACATTTTTCAGGTCAAGTTCAAACCTTTATGCAAAATATTTCAAGCACTAGAATGTATTGCTTACCCTATTGGATAAATAACTACCTAGTTAGCTAAACAGAAGCATCAGGCAGTATGTTATTTCTGATCCTGTGTTGCACAGCATATTGTTTTCCTTTTAATTAAATTGTTCCGTGGTGTTCTACCCTTAAGATTGTGTGCTTGCATTTCATTATCACTTGTTATTCAAACTTGCATCTCATTTGAAATTTGCAAACCTGGCAGTTTTTTTCCTATCTTTGTTATAAATTATTACTTCACTTCCTATATCATCTGTTGAGAGTGCAGCCTATTTTTAATGTTGTGCTCTCATGTGTAATGTTTCTCCAGCTCTGGATTCAGTCAACTTCGACTTCATTTCCCCCTACAAAGCTTGCTGGATCTCCATGTTTTTATTACTTTTGATTTACTTTCCTTATGCAGCTTCCACCCCGATTTGCTGTTTTCTTCTGGCTTTTAACATCACTTCTGTTAAAAACTCCTCCTTCTGGTTCAAAATAAATGAAAAGGAAGGAAGTAATATGAGATTTATGGAGTGAAAAGTACACTGGTTTGTTTAAGAGGGGGCAAAAGTGTAGTTGGTTCCTGTCAGGAAAGAAAGAAGCTTCTAGCACATAGTAAGTTTTTATTTTATCCACTCTAAAAAGACAAAGAAATCTGTACAGCTTGTAGCAATCTGTACAGTTTATAACCAAACCAGGCACAATGTATTCAGCTTCCTATTAGATAATAATAATTATCTGCTTACAGAATGTTTAGGAAACTATCAGCCTCTGACATTAAGCTACACAGTAAATTCATTTGCTCATTGGATTGCTCGGTTCCTCCACCAGTTGCCTGGGATAAGAGTGAAAGTTGGTCCCATTTTTTTTCCCCAGTCCTGCCATCCGTTCCCACCACATGTGTTTATGGGTACTTGAAACTACCCATCCAGAGATGGAGAAAACAGCTGAAACCAAGACTCTGGGTAGAAGCTGCAGGAGTTTCAAGAGAAGTCCCTGAGTGCTATTTCACCCTTCAAATACTGTTTCTTCAACCAAGATTAAAACTGTCTTGTATGAAGCCATCATCAATCCATTTTGCATTCTGGCTTTGCCAGTTTTTAAATCCAGCTGTGAAGTGTACATCTTGATCAAATGCCTGTGTACACATAGCTTTAAATATTCATTCTGAATTTACCGTGCTGTGTTTTTACAGCCCCACTGTAGGCCCCACTGCAGGCCCCTGGACCACCAGAAGAGCTAGCAGCGATGGAGAGGGCTGTGGGGGCTGCGTATGCTGATGTAGCCCTCCTTTGGCATTGCTTCTGGGGGCTTGAGCTGCCCTGGAGCTGCTGACAGAGCCTGAAGTTCTCCTCCCATTGCCCTTTCAGAGGGAAACCCATGGGGGTAGATCCACTCTCTTCCAATAAGAGGAGAGTGCATTTTACCACTCCCAAGGCCAGCTTTGCTGAACCTGGTGTCATGAGTAGAGCAGACAGGCAGGCACTTTCACAGAGAAAACCTTTACCAACCAGCTAAGAAGTGTACAGTGGAGAGAGTTGTTCTTCTTCTGTTGAACTCAGAGGAGGAGTTAAATCCATAGTGTAGGAGTTATGCCAAATGTCATCTGCCCATATACCAAGGAGCTGTGCTCCATGGAATCGTCTTTTGTAGAGCCTTGGAGGCAGATTGGGCAATTGGTAGGAGCTGAGGAGAAACAATAGGTTTTCAGCTATGTGGACCAACCAGCCATTCTTCATTTCTTACAGGGTGGAAAGCAGAAGGAGAAGACTCATCTCCAGAATAGTGTGGTTGTCAGTGGTGCCAGTTTCTGTGCGTAAGCCTGGCACAGGTAGTGAGAGCAGACTCATATCTTTTCTGGTTATATCCTCTTTCATTTGGCTTAGAGTGTAGTTGTTATGGGGTTTTTTTTCTGTTTTTAAAAAATGCTTTGGGAGAAGTATTCTTCATTAGGTCTTTAAGTGACACAGGAACTCCAGAGCACAGGAACTCCAGATGAAAAGAAAAATTTAATTAATTCTCATTTTTAGGAGACAATAAATCTTTAACCTCAGTTCCAAAAAAGGTACATGGTAGAAATATTTATTATAGCAAACACATCTAATTTTAAAATGACAAAGTAGATGGATAGATTTAGTATTTAAACGGACTTGATACTCAGGACTGCCCATATTAAAATGGCAGCCACATTGCTTATCGGTTTACTTACCCGTTTAAGGAAAGTGCTTGTATATAGTGTTAAGAGTCAGTGAACACTTCATGTATAAATTCAGCAAACCCTGTATGTTGGCAGTAGAAACACCATATTATAGGCTTGTGGTTTGAATTATGGTAACATTGCAACACTGATCTTGCAGTTATTTGGCTATGCGCTCTCAAATGAAAAACAGCACTGGTTTATGACAGATATTATCTGGCACCTTTACTCTGCTCTTAACTGAAAACATAAAATACTTGCTCAGGTAGGTTCACTATAAATGTAGACTAGCATTATGGATGGTATCATGAGAGGAAATAGATGGGAATTTAAAGCTCATTCTGATGTATTTTTTCTCATTGGGAAGCCCCTGGAATTAAACAGTGAGTTTTTCCTTCATCAGTTAAGCTCTGCTACTGTAACTATGAGGAGCCTGGGCATGTTGAGAATTTTACATAGTCTGTTATCCAGAGCTATCTTTAACTCAGAGGCTCTTCCATATATAGGAACATTTGCCTCAACCATTCTTGTCCTACTGTCCTCACGAGTGAGAATGTGTATCAGGATGGGAGGAGGTAAAATGGGAGAAAATATTTATAAAAAGCTTCTTTCCCAGCTTTGCCATATAAGTAAAAGAATTGACTTAAACTTTGTATGCTACTTCTAAGGCCCAATTCTGTCTGCAGCTTTCAGTGTGTCACGTTCTTGTCATCGTGCAGACACCTCTTGCGTGGTGGTACTCTCCCAGCGTTGCCAGCCAGGAAGATGCTGTGTGTGCTCTTTGGGTCTCCTACCTACACTGGAAAGCACCAGCCAGTTAGATAAATACTGAAAGGGGTAATGAAGAGTAATAGTTGGACATTGAAGGAGACAAGTTACACACTAGTGGGCAACGTTTAATTACTATTGACAGATTTTCTTTACTGATGAACTCAGAGGCAGTGACAGATGATCTGAACATTATTTGTACAGTGCTGCAAGATGAGCATTTTTATCTACTATGGTAAATTCTATTGTAAAATTATTTTCATAAGTTGCTGTGGTTTACTGCAGAAAAATGTAATTTGTAGGATGTGTATTGATACTGAATCAAGTACCCGGATTAGCTGTTTCCTAGTCATTATTTATCAAGGAGTTAATGAGCTGCAGCTCAAAAAGCATTGAAGTTAAGCATTAGCATCAAAAGACATACAGTTAAACATGGAATTTTGTGTAAGAAAATCTGTAAGAAAAACCACACTACAATTTTTAAATAATGGTTTAGGCTTAAGAAATACACTTCTCAAAAAGTAACTGAGTGAGCTCATAGGGCCGGTGGATTACCCAAGTATCTGCATCGTCTCAGGGTTTGCTGCCTCCCAAATTAGATTTTTCAGGGCTCCTACAAACATGAAAACATCAATTTTCAGGCAGCCTGAAAGTCCATCAAGCAGACTGTTTTGTCCCTGATGGTGCCCATTAGCAAGTGGTAGGGAGGAGACCAGATGACACAAACATATAACACTGTGCTCCCAGTCTGCCTCTCAAGTAATCTTTGGTGTAGAAAGTACCAAATCTGGAGTTTTCTAGCAGATCACATAACCACTCCCACATCCTCTTCCAAACCAACCTGTTCCTATTTCTTGTCTTCTGACCCACCTAACACTCTGTGCTAGGCTTTTTCCCAGCACATCCAATTATCTGGGGAAGAAATGCATGGTTTTGAGAATAAAACGCTTGATGGATAATTATTTTCCCCTGAAAATACTGAGGATAGCATAAAAGGGACCAAAGCAAACAGTACTGAGTGTTCATGTCTATCATAGGTAAAGGGTGTCCCCTGAAAATACCTGAAATTTCATGAGAAGTATTTCACTGCTTTTTGGTAGGATCTGTGTAGTTACTATTTTCTAGTGCTTTTTGTCTGTGTTAAACAAGAGAAAAGAAGTTATTTTGGGCACACTTTGTGCTGTACAAAAAAAAAAAAAAAAAAAAAAAAGAGCAAGTACATTTTGTAGAACATGCCAAAAGCTTTCTTGCTGCTGTCCTGGCTGGTGATCCACAGCTGGGAGAGTGAAAAACAAAACAGAGGCGAAACGTACTCCAACCTGCCACTGATAAATGTACAATGAAGAAAATATTTTTATTTAACAGCCAGACAGCTGAGCAGCGGTTATTTGATCCACATTGCTTGAGGGACAATGGGGAAAAGGGTATTTTTGTGATTGCTCTTCAGTGATTCCCATGCAGCTTCATGGCTGTGACTCCAGCAGAAACTGGAACTGTCATAACAACGCTGCAATAGGCCAGAGTTATGTTGCAAGCATTTTCGGAGTTGTACTTCACATTCACATCCATTTTGATTGCTTCCAGACCCAAGACATTTAGTTTGTTTTAAAATAATAATGGTGTGGAGAAAAAAAAAAAAAAAAGATCACCAGAAAGCTTTATCTAGCTGAAAAGAACTTACACACTTAACAGCACGTATTTATAAATGCAAACTTGCATCCTGTGGACTCCAATAAACAGTTCCTTTGTTTTGGAAGAATTATCCCTATTGCTGTCAGCAGCATTTGTTTTGTAACAGCATGAAAGGGACAGTGAACTGTGCTAAGGAGCCCTCCTCTTTGCAGGGACTGAGAGCACGTACCTCTGTGTAAAACCTGATGCAGGGATGGGTGCACACACCAAGGGGGGTGGACAGAGCTTTCGGGTGTGTTCAGTCTTCACATCATCTAGTGCATTTATACCATTTCATCTGCCTAAAGCATATGGGTGAAAATGGAAATGTGCTTGTGGTTGTATACTTAGGAGAAAACCTACATATGTGGTGTGTGCATATGAAATATTTGATCACATGGTGTTTCAGTGCTCTCTGTGTATAACCTACCTTCTTTTGTAGCCTTGCCCTTTCTGAATTGCAGCGCTGTCCCTGTATCTGTTGATAACACCTCTAGCTCTCATCCAGCCACTATCCTGACCAGGGGATATGAACTCAAATGTCTAGGAAAATGAAATCACTCCCAAGTAATCTAATGCAGCAACTGTTGTGGGTGGGTTTTTGTAAGGATGGTGACTTGAGCTCTGTACATACCAGTATTTCCAACCCATGCAGTTGAAAGCCAATGATGAGCCCGTTTCAAAATGTGGAAATTCCACCTACCAGTTGCTAGTTCTTGAGAACATGAAGTGTTTGCCTTCAAATCTGAGATACTTCTGCATACATAGAATTGCCCTTTCTGGTCCCACCGTGAATTATTCAGGAGCTGTGTCTGGCACTGCCAGCCTGCAGAGCAGCCCTGTTACTGCAAGATTTTCTTTTCCTTACTGGCTCGCCCAGACGTATTTCTTACTGAAGGAGAAGAGCAGATGGGCAAACCAGTGGGAAGCAGAAGATGACAATACAAAGGGAGACAAAAAAGAAGGGAAACAAAAAAAGAAGGGAAATATGAAGACTATGGTTCTTTGCTATTGTTGATTAATGCTTAAGGATTTTCCTGAAAAAAATTCTACATCTGTGCAAATATTATTAACATCTTTAGAAAGAGTAAAATAAGAGGTTTATCTTTCCTCCTTGTGTAACCAATACATGTGGAATTTTTGCCAAATCCAGATGTATTCCTTTTGTAAAAAAGGTGTAAGGAGCATAAACTACTCTCTGATCTATTGCAGACATTAAGATTGTGAAAATATTCTGATACGTGCCTAAATTATTGCATATATTGGAAATGGAAGACCAGTTTGCAGCTAGAGGTTATTTTCTTGATGGTTGATGTATCTCTGTTTTGAAAGCCTGAATACATGTGTCCTGAAGATCTCCGTGGGCCTGGCCTATATGTACATAAGTACACAATTTAGTATTATTTATTTTGAAATTAAACAAGTGCATAAATTCCAGGCTCACATGGAGATTCCTAATCAGCAATTCTCTCTGTAATTTTAGAAATGAAATCATGAGAGCTTTGTGTAAGAAAACAATGTGCCAAGTAATGAAATCATTATGAACTAATTGTGCGCTAACTACTTTAAGCTGGCTACTGTTTGCCCTACTCCTCTAATACGGATTAATAATTATACTTGAAATTACATTACCAGCATAACATCATAATTATAACCAGGACATTTTTAATGTAGCATTATTGAAGAATTCTGAATTTTCCAGCTCTGTAGCCTAAAATGGGAGCCTTGCACAGGGATGTGCACTGAATCATCACGTTAACTGCCTGCTAAGTGGAGCTTGTAGTGGTGCATGTTGTTAATGACAGTGTTTTGGATGTAATTATCATGCTTACGGGATGACTCTAAGGGCCTGCTGGTCTGCATGTATTGATTATGTAGTTGGATGACCTATCCACTGGAAAAATTGCTACACCCCACAGAATGGAAAAGGGAAATAGTCATCTGTCGTGTGCCCAGAGAAGTTACAGAGGGAATGTGGAAGCTGGGAATTCAGGTACACAGACTTGTGTCTGTCTCCATGTGTCTCTTCTCCTTGGCTCCTGCTGTGTCCTGCAAGCTGTAGGACTGATCTCTAGGCAGAGAATAATGTGAGAAGAAGGAACTGACGAGACAGAGCTATTCACTGTGCTATGGTTTTCCAGGAGGGAATGTGGGAGAGAGGGTTTCAGGGAGTGTATTGATAGGACAAGAGGGAATAGTGTCAAACTGAAAGAGGGCAGATTTAGATTAGATATTAGGAAGAAATTCTTCCCTGTGAGGGTGGTGAGGCCCTGGCACAGGTTGCCCAGAGAGGCTGGGAGAAGCCCCATCCCTGGCAGTGTTTAAGGCCAGGTTGGATGGGGTTTTGGGAAACCTGGTCTAGTGGAGGATGTTCCTGTTCATGGCAGAGGGTTTGGAACTAGTGAACTTTGAGGTCCCTTCCAACCCAAATCATTCTATGATTCTATGAAATCGATGATAGAATTTTTCATAATTCTGGTGAAAAGTGTTTTTTTCAGATTCGTCTCTCTCCCTCCACTTTCTTTAGAACTGTTTTATTCCCAAGGAAGATCAGCCCTTAGGACAGACTGAAATTTATAAAAATTTTAAAAATGGAAAAGCTATTCTTACATGAAAATAAAGTAGCATTTGCAGATTGGTTTGGTTTTGCTTTTTTTTTTTTTTCAAGGCTGTGGCTTAGAAGAGCAGTCACAGGGCTGAAATCCATAGGAAACTTTCCACTTTCTCCTATTTCTGCCACCAACTGTCCTTAATCTTTTTCATTTATTCAGACATCTACAGAGATAATTCAGTTAAGGTTGAGAAACCGATTGTAAAACAAGTAAAGTATTACTCAACGGTTAGACTAAGATATGCAATGCTCGTGCCACGGGTGGGTACATTGGTGTTCCCACTTGTGGGAGGGGACCATCAGTGCTTGGACAGTAATGCTGGCACTGAAAGCTGCAGAGACAGGGGACCAGGCCCCGGTCAGCAGTGGTGAAGCTGTGGAGAGACCTTGGCACTGCCAGGAGTATTTGCCTGCATTTACTCTTCACTTCTATCTTGCCAACTCTTGCTTGTCCAGCATAAGGGGAAGCCTTTCCCAGGAAAGAATCAGTCTGGCATCAAAGCTTAAAAGAAAGCAAAACTGGAGAAACCCAAAGGCACAAAACCCTTTCACGCTGAGCTCTGGTGACTCAGAAACCTTTCGGCACCTCAAGTGTATTTGGGCCAGTGGTTAAGAAGACAGGGTCTCAGTGTGGGAAGAGGTGAAGTGGAGGAGGATGCCTGCAAGTGAATGGAGGATGTGTGTGTCCAGGAAGGTTGGGAAAGGACTGGGCAAAGGCAGGATGGCAGTCTGCTGTGAAAAATAACTGCAAATGCATGTGAAGTGAATGCCAAGTGAAGGGGATTGTGACAAGGAGATTAAAGGGCTTACTGTACAAGTGGGTGTTGGTATTTATGGTAGGGAGAAAGGGAGGTTTGTAATTTACTTCTGCTTAAGGTGATAATTTCTAATTTTTTTTTGCAACTGCAATCTTTGCCCTGATCAGCAATTCTTAAAGTGGTTCCCATGTCAGTGGTGGATGTGCCACAGAACCAGATTAAAGAGTAAAGTTTCTTTTTTTTTTTTTTTTTTTGAAAAAAGTACTTTTCAAAGGAAGTTTGAAGGTCACACAGTCCTGTTGGTTTGGATATTTGGGAGGTTTTAGCCTGAATCATGCTGGATTGTTTCAGCAGTTAATACTTCACAACTGAGCAGTTTGTAATCAAGTTATTTTCTCAGTGCTTTATTTGTTGCACCTATATTTCATGTTTTCTATTGCTGAAAGTGGTTACCAATAATTGTAAAATTGTGGAAACTATTTTGAAACAGCATAAAATTGTTAAATTGTCATCAACTTTTTAACTTTGCAGCCAGATGTGGTTTGATAAAACCTCATTGTCTGAATACCTCTACCAGCTCTCAGCTTGCACAAGATTGCCAGAAGCACAAGACATCGTTTACTCTGTAGTCATCTCATTTATTCCATATTTCAGCCAAAATAAATTCTGTGTTGCCCTACCCATTTCTGTCTTTCCTCATGGAAGATGTCCGCTTTGTATCTTTCTCTTTTTTTTTTTTTTTCTTGTCAGGGAGCATATTTTTGTTTATTTGGTTGAAGTACCCTAACAATGAGAATTGCAAACATCCAGATTCTCCGTATTGTCTACAACATGACAGATAATGCGTTTGATATCCTGAAACTGTCCTCTGAAGCAGGCAGATTTGGAGGTGATTTATGTCTGCCCACAAATCAGAACTATGTGTTTGCTACCTCTCTATACTAATTTTAGGATTATCTTTATATACTACTGATTTCATAGAGCTACTGATTTCATAAAGAGGAAGTTTCATGAGAAGATACCAGTAAGCATTTTGCAGGAAACTATTGACTTACGTACACAAGAACAGACATTTATGTATATTAGTGTGTAGGATTCAGGAAACGTGGACATCTGGTTTCTTTTAATAGTCTCTTCTACTATTTAATTAATAAGAATTATTTTTATCTCATTTGCCTGAAGAATTCATGAAATGTAGTTACTTCTCAGTCAACACATCTCCACTGTGTATACATATTCAACACGCCTTTGTGAACTTAGTAAATCCATCTGTTTGAAAGGACAATGTGAAATTCTGTGTTAAACTGTGGTCTGCTACACACATGTCCATTCTCCTTTTATTTTCTTTGAACACAGAACACAGTAAAATGTATTGTACGGCATACCAGTTTGATATCACTTTGATAGACATGATGTGACCTTATATGCACACTCCAGTGTACTCTAATCCGTGGTCTCCCAGCTCCCACTCTGCAGGATTTCTGCGATGTTGATGGAACCCTGTGATTTTGCAGAGCAGCTGCGGTGACCCCTCGCCCTGCTCACTGCTGCTGACAGCTGCCTACCATGTGTAGAGGAAACCTCACAGACTAAAATCTCCCTCATAAAGCAACGATCTTTAGATAAACATGCGGGTCTGATCATGCTACTACTTTAAAAATAAATAGTTTAAACTCAGAACTTTTTGTGTGGTGCTAAAAGAGCAGTAACTAACTATTCGAGACATTCTGCCTGTTAAAAATAATGGATATGTGACACAGTGTCTCCCTTTAAAAAGAGAAAGAAGAAACATAAACAACGGAAGGCATCCTAAGCATAAATAATCTGCATAAGAAATTAGGCAATCTGTCTGTTAGGACAGGTTTGACTTGTTAAGCAAGGCTTATAGGCTCATCAGGTTCTTCTGGTTTGTGTTGAAGAGTAGTGTCATAACTACATGAAGTCAGAAAAACTTAGCCAGCTATCCAATATTTCACATATCAAATGGGAAAGGCTGGCTTAATCTGAACTTCAGTTTTTTTCATGTGGTAGATTTGCTTTTGTCAGGAATTTTATTGGAAAAAAAAAGGAAAGTGGAACTGAAGGGAAGGACGTCAAGTGCAGCTGAAGAACGATACTGCGTTATTGTTGTTTTTGTTTTGGGTTTTTTTAATGCCAAAACTTACAATTGTCTTAAGTAAAACCAGGTTGGCATTGTACTTCTTAAGGCATTTCATTCACATAAAATGCTGAGAGTTATATCATTGCTAATGTTTTCCTGCTGAGCTACTGTCATCTTTTGTCTTGCTGTCATAGTGTTACATTGATGTACCTTCGCCATTTGGGTAGAGGTCGTTATCCTGGTGCCCAGCTACATTGCCTCTGCTGAGCAGGTTAACTGCTTGGGGTCTTTTATCTAGAGAAATGTTTTACCAGCACTTTTGCTCCATGATGACACAAACTGCTCCTCAGAGGTCAGATCCAAACGAATTAGCAATGCTGTGATAGCATGGTCCCTGTACATTCACATTCTCATTCAGACCCATGGGAGTAAAGGTATTGGCTTTGTGAAATGAATACAAATAGTGATTAGAGTGGCCTTTTTTTCAACATTTGCTTCTCCCAAGTAAGTACTTGTCTGTTGTCTTCATTTAGTATTTCTTAAATATCACTGTAAACTGGGTTGTCAAAGTATGCCATTTAAAATTAATTCTGACAACTGTCTGGTAATCATAATAGCCAATTCCACGAATAAAAGGTGTGCATAATGGGCACGGTTCACAATTTATAGTTCAGACATTTTTGATGTGTTAGTTAATACTGCCAATATCCTCCTGTAAACCAGTAGCTTTCAGACTGTTAACCATTCCTTGGCTTATTTTTGTAGTTTATTTCTGTGCAGGAGTGATAATCAAGGGGCCAAAGAACAAGTCAGAAAATGCCTTAAAGCTTGCTCATCCAGGCTAAGGTTCTGTAACATCTAGGTAATACAGGTAGTCCACAGACAGATGACAACATTAAAACATGATGTAAGAGCCTGTTAAAATACATTTTTAGGCTCTTCACAGGAATTTAAGAGTATTTCTTGTTTTGTGAGATAGTGTTTGATATGACCTTGCCAAACAAAAACGATGCGCACTGTAATTTGTCATACAAAGCAGAGTCTCTTTTTATCTCCTGTTCACACAAACCTTAATTTAGGCATGTAGCTGAACAAATATTTAGCTTTACAGATGTGATTAAGACCTACTGAAGCAAATGAAGTTTCTGGAGGTGCCAGTGTAAGGAATAACAATTTTTCCCTCAATCTGGACTAGATTTCCTTTAGAATTCAAAACTTTTCAGCTTAGAATGACAGAGGCAGGATGAAGGTCACTTGCCTTCCCAAAGAGCTAAAAGGTATCAGTGTGTAGCAGGATTTCAGTATTTATTGCTTTAGCTGCAAGGCTTTAATTTATGTTGAAAATACTAATACGCAAATTTAACTTGGTAATTCCTGCCTCTTCCTGCCTCCCACTGGGAAAACCACACTGACTTCAGATAAGCTTCCTGTGGGTACCAGTCTCTTGGCATGGAGTCCCTTAAAGGGTCAGGGCTATGGTCTTCATATGGTAGGGAAAAAAATTGATGTTCGGTTTTATTCATGTGTGTGCTCAAAATTGGAAACATATATATATATGTATAGAAAGGTATGTCTTGCTTCAGAAGTTACACCAAAGTGCACCTCTGAGCTTTGGAGCGAACACTGACCGCTCGTGGGTGATGGCTGCAGTGGTGCTGGAAACGTATCTGCTGCACACGCAGTCTGAGGGAACATGCTGTTTGTGTGAGCAGTATTTTCTGGGTTTGGTTGGCTAGGGTAGTTGGGGGATTTGGCTTGGTTTGGGTTTTTTGTAAGTAGATCATCTTTAGGAGTGCATAAGAACAAGCTTAAGGAAGGCTTTTTGTGTATGAGAGCATTGAGAGCCAGCACTGGTTTGAATTACGACTGAGGCCTGGCAAAGGCTTGGTTCTCTGGACTGGTTTCACTCTGGTGTGGCAGGAGTTTCTCAGGTGAATAGGAAGTGATTCAATTAGTGCTTAAGTTAATGAGTGATGTCTTTTCACTGTCTGGTGTCTGTACTGTGTGTTAGACTTGGCCCACCAGAAAGGATATGGGACTCCTATGGACTGCTGAGGCCACAAGCCCCAGCAAGGCTACAGAAAACCAGCAACTTTATTTTGCAGTTAGGGCAATTAGTTGCATTAGCTTAATTGTGTCCACATAGCTTGGTTCTTGAAGGAAATTTTCTGCTTTGATACTAAAAACATGATCAAAGACTGTCACTAGAATTTGATTTTTGTTTGTTGTATGAGTTCATTTAGAGTATGCCAGTGGCTGCTGCAGCCAGTGAACCTAAATAAATGTCTGTTAGATATCTATTTAGCAGCAGGCTCCATTTTTTCAGCGCCATCTCCGTGCAACCTTTTAATCTAGTTCTTGTCTTTGACTTTTCATATTTTATATATTTAACCCCTTGATGCAGATATTTTGCATTAAGTACTTCAGAAATCCTGATTTACTGCCTCAAGGGATTAACCAGAATTCCAGTATTCTTGCTTTATCTACATTCATTTATACAGCCCATTTATTTCTAATAAATACATTGGCCAGATCATATTTCTCTGCAAGCTCTAAGTCCTTAAAATAAATTTATGCAGTGACATAATGAAAATAATAAAATCTGTCTTGCATATTGCTCTTTTCTTGCTTTAAATATCAGCTTCCAAAGGCACAGTGGGTTTATATTCTCCAAGTAAACACCACCTTTGAGGTTCACGCTGCAAAGCTCTAATTTTTCGTTGACTTCTAAGAGGATTTAATCAAACTACAGGATATATGATTCAAAGCAAAAAATGTAATTAAGAAAAATCTTTTTCTGTAGGCAAAGAGCAGCTTGTTTTCATTAATTTTATGAAGAATGTTGTTTTTCTTGGCTGAAAACTTAAACTCCTGGGACAAAGGAAGATTTATGGGGTGATCCGCAAAATCACACAGGTTTTGTGTTGCAGTGCTGGTTTTACAGTGACCACTAGAGTCCCTATAGTTAAAGGTTTATCAGTGTTTCTTTTTATAAGTCTCTATTTTCAGAAAGGCCTTTTACTTTGAGATTAGCTTTGAGCTAAATATATGCACACAAAGCCTCAGTGTATATGTGGTGTGGTAAGCATGTATATTTTAATATAAACAATTTATAATACTTTAAGAGCTCTTACATTGCGAGGAAAAATGAAGCTGAAGGATAGATATTTGGACCTCCCATTCATACACTGCATGCGCTTCTTGGTCGTCACACTTTATTTATACATACGGTCAACTCTCCAACAGTTGCTGGAGAGTAGAAGACCACTAGAACAGAAGATCAGAGACATGATGTCTCTTGCCGTAGTCCTTCAAGGTGTCAACACCACTTGTGAGGTGCATAGACCCAAGATCTGTGCACTGTGTAAAGTTTGTCTTTTGTGATCATTGGAGCAGAGGTCTGGAGCCCAAAATGAGGCTGGGTTATCAGGTGGCTCTTTCATTTATTTCTCCCTTCTGAGTTTTGACCCCTTAGATTTGAAGTTCAAATTCAGCACAACACATGCATTTTTAAACCAAGTAAGTTTATTTAGTTAACAGTATCAAATGAAATACCTTTTGTAGCTTTAAAAAAATCTCCCTTTAGGAAGATCAGTAGATCACAAACAGTAATGAAACAAATATCTTAACAGAATGCTCTTTCATTCCCCATAATGTCAGCAAGGGTGTCTACTTGTTTAATACTGTAGTAAACAGTAAAGTTCATGGTTCAGTGCTTGAGCCTCTGAACAGTCTGCCTGGCTGTTCCTGGCTGCCAGTGTTTGACTTACTCAACAGAAAACTAATTTAATTAGCACAAAGAACAGGCCAGTACAGATGCCTGTATGAAATTCTTTCAGTTTTTAGAAGGCATGTGCTGCAGTCGCTATATTAGCTGGAAAAACAGAGATCATAAAATTTACACAATGGAATAGCTGTTATCCTGTATTATCAGAGGTTGCTGTCTCAAATTGTGTTACTCTGGTCTTGCAAAATCAAACCAGACAAAATATTTCAGTTGAAAGACGTAGAAGCTGATAGTAAATTTGAGCCAAGCTTTTATTTCATATTACAAATCTCTTCATCCTCTTTGTGACTAACTGAGAAGGTGCACCATTAGTTCTTAGCAACACTGCCTTCTCTTAAAGTCTGCTTCAAGAACTTTATGTAATCAAGTGGCAAATTCAAACAGTAGTCAGGAAATACAAAAACTAAGGTTTCTGGTTTAATTCCCTCCATCTGTGGTTTATGCACTCACCTACAGTCTTCATTTGCAGGATCATTATTTCTTTTATATTACTATTATTTCTTTGGGACCTCAGATCACTTTTTCCAGGATAATGGATTGTGAAAGCAGATGGATGGTTACTGTTTCTTTTAATCTTCATCATTCGGTGTTTGATCCTATGCATTACGACTTACAGCATCCATAGCCTGCACAAGGTACGGAACCATTCATTTCCATGGAAGCTTTCCATGATGCATTGTATCTTCTTAGTTCCTTGCCAGCATTGGGAAGCCACTGTCACAGTACATCCATGAGCTGAGATGTTACAGAGGTGTCCATTTTACACACGAGGAGCTGAGTCACAGGTATTAAAATGGCAATTGTAAAAAATAAATCAATTTTTCTTGCCTGATTTCTCACAGCTCCTAGTATCTTTTAGCACTTAATATGTTCAGATTGGATTTCACTTTGCATTGACCTCAGTTGGAGCAGTGAATGCGCAGTGTATCAGCAGCCCAAGCCAGGAACCATCTTGGATTATACAGAAAATGAGAGTTGCCAAGTGAATTTCTGTTAGAGAAAAAAAAAAACAGTATAATATAACTTCTCTAGCATCATGTAGGAGCTCTGATAAAACTTTCTAGCATCATGTAGGACCTGTGGTAGAAGCAGGACTCAAAAGCAACTTTATAGGCATTCAGCTACTGAAACATTCTTACTTTTTCTTGTCTCCTGCTCAACTTACTTGAGGCCTTCCAACTTCCACAACAAAGGAGTCAAGGGTCTTATTATCAGTAACCCTTTTGTAAGACTCTTTGTCTTAAAAAGCAGCATAGTTTGTGCAGTGAATGTGGCAGGAGTTTCAGACGGAGCAAGAACATGATCACGTGTTAGATTACGACAGATGTAGAAGGGATTAGATGCAATATTGCACAGGAATTTTTAACTCCTTTCAAGAGTTGTAATTTCCCAAATTTTCAGAAACCAAAGCAGCAAAAGAAAAACAGTTTCAGTATGTGGAACTGTACTGGCGCCACCTTTCACCTTCATCAAGATGTGTTGTCAGTGGGAGTCATACCTTTCAACCCACAGTGTGAGGCCAGTAGGTAGCAGTAGGAGGTGATTATCCTCTGTGTCAGGCTGACACAAGAGAAAACACGGTGTGCTGTGCAAACAAGCTTACCTGCTGTTTGTTGGACAGGAGATAATGCTGTGTGACCCAGGAATAATAGGTCCTCCTGCCGCTGCTGAAAAGACATATCACCTCCTGACTGTACGCTCTTTGCTGTCTGCCCCCTGCCTCTCCATGTGTCCTTCTGCCCCTATTCTTGGCAGTCGGGTCCCTATTCCCTAACCTGGTGCTTCAGCGTGTTTTCCTTCTCCTCGTTAAAAAAGTCAGCCATCGGATTATGGTCAGTAGTGGGTACTGGGTGTTTTACTTGAAAAGTATTTTTTATTATTGCTTTGTGCTTAACCCCCACCCCCCCACATCCCCCCGCCTTTTTTCCCTCCCCTCCTAAAAAAGAAAAAAAAAAGGCATTCACAAGGATGGGAAGAGGAGTCCATCCCTCTCCTTATCTGAGTTAAATGTTATGAAAGTTGGTTCTCTCTCTCTTTCAACATGTTATCCTTCCGTCAGTATTGTTTGCCTGCCTGTCCTGGTCAAAGATTGAGCGACTGAGAACATGGCAAATCCTGGCTTTCTCGTTTAACCACTATTAATCACTTGACATTGCATTTAGAGCTAGTTTGCACAAGATACGTGAAAAGCAAAGAGCCTCACTCGAATGCTGGCTTAACTGCCAGGAACATTTTCCCCTCCCATCTGCTGCGTTCATTATTATTTAAAAGAAAGCAGGAGGCAGAATTGGATTAGCAGAGTGGGTGGTACCAGTGGAAAACAAGCTCTGCGTTGGCAATCACCCTGCCAAGTTCATGTGAAATTGCCCATTTTAGCTGGCAGCTTCAGCTTAGCTTGGTGTGATGACATATGGGCCTGGAGGGTAAGAATCTGTTCCCATATTATAGCAGCTTCTGCTGTGAAATGTTGTAGTCTGTAGATGTGAGGTTGCCTGGCTTTGGCTGCAGAGTGTCTTCCTGGTCTGCTGTGCCATGCTGGGCTCCAGGACCATTGTCCTGGCTTTTCCCCAAGGTCCCCTTGGCAGGTCTACCTACATCTCAGTACCCTGTCTGCCCCCAGCTACTCCTTTGGTCCCAAGCCATAAGCGTGTTGAATGTCAAGAGGCAAAACAGGGAAGCTCATAACGCCTACGTCTGTGGGTCTTCCAGAATCAAAGGAGAAAAATCGAGCCCTTGCTTTGACTCTTAAGGGTCAGTAGTTTCTCAAAACAGCAGGGATATGTATTTTATGTTTGAAAAATAAATAACTTAGCGTGTATGTTCTCCATCAACTCTAAACTCAATCACCTCATAAATAGGCATTTACAAATGAAAAATTAACTTCTTTAAATGAATGAAAATCCCCTGTTTCAAATATTAGTGTTTAAAATTTTCCAGGATATGATTTCAGCATCCAGTGTTGGCTGTTGTACTTATGCGTAAGGAAATTTTGGTGCCTTGCGTTGAAATCCATGTGACAGGGATACCACCAACTTAGTCAATTCTGTAAAATAAGCTCCAGGATATTTCAGAAACCAGACTGCCCCGAGTCCCTCAGGTGTGATTAGTGAGTTAACAATAACATTTCTTATTTCAGAATCTCATTTTCATCCTCCACTTACTATATAAGGAAAATAATTAAAATAACTCCACGCAAAGCCCTTTCAAAACACAAAGTACATATCTCTCTGAGTTTACAGTAACGTTATTGTTGGTTATTACTTGTGGGGATAAAAATGTTCTGAGGAGGGAGAGTTACAGGCTGCTGACATGCCTTTAAACTATTTATTTTAATTTCCAGAATTCCTGGTGCCTTTTTTGATCACTTCTCTTTTTTTACTTTGGTCATGTTCTGTTGGTGGACCTTTCTTTAGAAACCTTTCCTTGGGGATCGTGAGGGGGGCAGAGAAACCTCGCTGCTGAGACTGTAGGACCCACTTCTGTGCAATGTCAAAAATGGAAGAGTTTACTCCTGTTGTCTTTGTTTTCACGGTCAGAGCATTGGCAGCAACCCTGGTGTGTCACAGTTTGACAAAGACAGAACAAAACATGATGCGTGGTGCCATTCAAAAATGCCAAAGCTCTGTAATGAGGAGGTTGGACACACCTCTGAAGGTGGAGAGTCGGGGTGTGGGTCTGCCTCCCTGCCTGTGCCTTTCCTCCCTGCTCACACCGCGGTTGAGTGGGGTCTTACACACGACGTGACTGTTGCCGTCACCTTCCTGCTGTTACGCCAGTGATGGTGGGTTGAGAGAAGTGTCAGGAAATGGGCAAATACATCCACACCGATGATCAGAATCTAATGCTCTGTTGTGTATTTATCAGCAAGCGGTTGCAAACTCAGGACATAATGCATGGGTAAGGTGGTTAGGTAGCGTCACTATTAACGTACCACACCAAAGGCCTGTGTTTTGGAGGGATTCCATTCTGTGGGGAATTCAATCTACAAAGTCTTTTACTTACTCCTGCTGGGAGTGAGAGATGCAATCAGCGCTCGGGTGCTGGTGGTAACATCTGTGTCACGGCCTACACGGAGAGCTGAACACATCACTTAGGCACACGGAGGAAGCTTAATTCTTGTCCGTCCTGTGTAAGTGAGCTAGTTACTCATTGCTTCCTACATAACTGCTATCATCCCTCATACCTGAACCATCTTTTGTTTCTGGATGAAATTAAAAGGCGCTGTCATTTTTTGGTGTAATAATCTGAGATAAGAGATGCCGTTTATATTCAGAGTTTGTGTTTTAAGGTGAGAAGGGCTAATGAGACACAGAAAGTCACACTAGTTGTTTGAGGAGAGCAGTATCATGTTCTCCTGGTGCATCTACTCCACCTTCTTTTGATAATTAGACCCCAAGCATGTCTGCTGTAGAAAGGCTGGGTATTGTTCTGTGGTGGTGTTATCTGCCCATCTGTTCTGCTCTTTCTTTCTCTCCCTCCCTGTTTCAGTTTTCAGACTCCTATCATTGCTGTCTGTCATAGAGACTCACTATGACTCATAAAGTGAATACAAGCTAATCAGGTGGATTGAACTTCAGTTGCCTCGAACAAATGAGGACTTTCCATACTGCGGTGCTGTTTAGTAATGGAAGAGAAGTTTATGTTCGAGAAAAGCCGTCATAAATGAATTTATGTGCCCACCCAGATTTGTTTTAATTAAAATCATCCATGAGTCTTGGCTGTGGCTTTGACTACTAAGTACTTGCAAATAAGCTTAATAGACATGTTTGTTTTTTCCGCGGCTGTAAAAATACATATTCTGCTACACGATTGGGTTTTTTATCTGATTTATTTAAATAGAGTTAGGTAAAGATGCAGTTTATAGGGAAGGTTAAAGGGTCAAAATCCTATTTAATTAGCTTATACCCACTTGGGAAGGAGCCAAGGTAAAAGAATGCAGTGCAAGTAAGCTTCAAATAATATGAAATCTTTGAAAAGGACTAACCACCTTTGGTGAAAGGTTTTCCTGTTCTTAACCTTATGTCACTTAAACTATTTAAATGAGCTATGCAAAAAACCTTACATTTATAATGGAGCTTCGAAAAAAAGATTAAGTATTTCTTGCAGTTACAAGAAAACTGATGCTTATGGCACTCAAAAGATAAGCCTTTAGTGCTCCATCTTACTGTGATCCCTGTCTTTGCATACCATGAAATTCACGGTATGTTGCACCTGATTTGACATCTGCTATTTCTGCCACACGTATGAAGCCTCTCAAGTGCGTGGGACTGCTTTTTAAAAACATGTAAGTCTTTCAAAAAACAATTAGGGGGAGGGGGGAAGCCTCTGTAATATCCTGAGGAGGCCTGATTTTCAAAGGGCGTGGATGCCGCATGGTTTCTCAAAGTCATGTCTGTGAGAAGTACCTCATGTTGGGTTTCCCAAACCATGTGTTATATTTGAACTTCTTAGTCATACATGTGGAAAAGGTTCTTACCGCAGCCAGAGTGGGAACTCTGAGAAAATCACTGAGCTGCTTTGTGATCTCTTTATGTCCTAGATAGGATATTCTCATTGCTGTAGTGATGCTCTGTAGATGTGCCAATTCTGGGACATTTTTTCCGTTTCATGCCACAGAGACCGCACTGTGGAAATACTTCAGTTTCAGTGCTCCATATGGTTTCATATGTAAAAATGGAACTGGCAAGGAAAAAGCATCTGCCTTGAAGCTGCCAGTGACTATTTCTAATGCCACAGATTTTCAGCATGGATCCCAGGTGGGAACTGTATATGTAAAAGCACTGCATAGCATTATATGTATCAGCACAGCCTATAGGGAATGATCATGGAGGCGAGCCATATCCCATATAGACAGCACTGCATTTCCCAAACTCTCCTGTCCCACTCCGGCCTTAAGAACTGCTGCTGGGTTGGTAAACAATTCAGTCTTGAAAAGGTCAACTCTAAAGGCTCCTAGATCTCTCTCTGTCAATACCAATATTTGGCATTCATAGTGTGGGTGCACACATAGCCTAAGAGCTTTGGACACAATGGTATTTGGAAATAGAGATCTATATACATACACCTATTACTTAAACTTGCTGCTAATGTAATATACTATAATCATGGGAAAGATCAATCAGATTCAGTATGTGAAGTCTGCTTTCTGTCTAATTTTATGTGGACTTAAGGGTTGCAGTGCTGTCTTAAAAAGTGTATTTTAATCGACGGGACCACTTTAGCATGATGCTCAGGCTCTGAAAATCCACAGCAGCAAATAGAATGTATAACCAGATGGTGCTTTGCTAGAAGGATCTTTGCTGTCCAGAACACAACTGCAGCAATGTCTGTTCCGTCAAGCTAAAACAAAGGCATTTGTAACTCCACATTCCAGATAAATTAAGAATTCCTTGCGGGTTTGAAAAGAACTCTCTAGGAAACCCACTAACAACAACAAAAAAAAGGTTAGAAATTATTTTATTTTTTCTTAGTTTACACATCCCTCTTTCTTTTTCCTTCTCCGTCTGAACATTCATTCTCTCTTCTCCAAAGACAAACTAACAAACATAACTCCAAGCTGCCTGTAGGGTCTTTGAGGCTACTACAGTGATTTTGGTAACGATAAACATTCACACTTGGTTTTCCTAATGTCTACCACTTATTTATATGTAGGGCCTAAGGTAGTTTATAGTGTTGTGGTCCCTCTCAGAGGTTTCTTTAAATTCCAAGGAACCTTTGTTTCTGAAAGCCAAAGAGCAAAATGGTCCACACCCATCTTGAGACTATTCCATAACTGCATTGCACTGATTACCATGGAAGCATTAAATTTGTTCCAAGAGCACTTATCGTTGAAGAAGTAACTTGGCTAATATTAACAATCACACATACATAAAATGCCTTGTTAAGTACCTGTGGGTGTCTTTGCATTTGACAGTGCATAATTTTCGGGAGGAGGTGAATGCTAATGAGTCATACGACGGTTTAGTCTATTATGTGTTATTGTCTCCTTCAGATTTTGCTTTGGGGGTAAAAGTCATGACAGGGAAAACCCAGAATAAATTTCCAGTAAGTTCTCTGAAGTTGAGGGAGGGGGAAGAGGAAGGAGGTGGTCAGGGTCATCAGCTCATTTGGCTTTTGAGTTGGTCAGCTGTTGTGCTTCAGATAGAAGAAATACGCTTAGCTTCGAGTAGGTAAATAGCACTGTTGAGTAACAGTGACCATCGGGCCTGGGACTGACTGGCAGTCAGTGGATTTCATTGCAGTATTTGGGCACAGTTGCTTTGCTCTCCCTGAGCTCTAGGGTTGTATTCTTCACAGATACTAACCTACAAAGAATCAGATGCTTTTCTGTCCCCTCTCAAGTCTATGAACTCTGGTTAATTATGGCTGGAAGCTTCACAAAGTGTTAAACATCTCCTTTATCTGTTGGCAAGCCAACATATTTTTATTGTTAAAAAAATGAAAACCAACCTAAAAAATGCAAGGAACTTTCAGTCAGAGGCATGGGCTCTCAGCCACCTCTCGTTTGCTGTTCCCTTGAAACATGTACAGGAGATTATCCTTATTAGGCAATCTTACGAGTATTCCCAGATCTTTTGAGTATGGTTTTCTTCCTTTTTAATTAGCAGGTCATTATGCAACAACTTCTGTCTGCTCCCCTAAGTGGCCGGCTAAGGCAGATTCTGCTGTGTTTCTGGGTACCTGAAAATAATTAGCCATTTGTGAGTTGGGAGGTGGCTTCAGACTTTAGAAAGCGAAGCTTTGTTATGAGTAATGCACTGGGGAACTGCGGCTCCTGGAAAATAAGGATGTTATTCCATGATTTTGTCTTTGCAGGCAAAACCAGCATGATAAATTTCTGCCTAGTTCTGTCTAGGCAGTTCCTTCTTGCTCCCTCACCAGTTTCCAATGTCGTTAGTTGTGTGATGGAACTGTTCGTTTAGTTTGGTATAAATTGTATGAGTTGGAAGATCGATATCAAAACCAATTCCACTTCTGATACTCCTAGTGATTCAGTGTGTGTGGAGTACCAGAGACAGTTTTATCAGGGCAAGTGAGAGGGGCACAAGTTGCAGAGCAAGAGTACGGAGTGAGGTTGGCAGGCAGTGGGAATTTCTGGCCCTGGCACAGAGATGAGACATGGTGGAAGGGGACCGCAGCTCAGCTCACCTGCTCCAGCTGCCTGTAGTTGCATCTTCAGTCCATTGGCTGTTTGGTTTAACAAGAGGGGTTCAAACCAGTAACAAACCCCATGACCAGAGGCTGTGTATCATCTTCCAATTGTTATTTGCATTCCTGAGTTCTGTTATATACAATTATAGCAGATAGGCTATTCTTTTTTTTTTCCCTTCCGGATGTTTTAATTAAGCCATCTACGAACATTGTTCAGGCGTGGCATTTACTTGCCTGTTTCAGAGCAGAGAGCTGGTGGTAAAGCTGAGCTAAGGGTCCCATTGTGTCAAAAACTGGCAAAAACCACAGGTTTGGGGTCTCTCAGCATAGATCCAGGGAGACAGCATTTCTCCAGCTCACCTGCAGTCATTTCCTCTTTAGCAGGCAGGTTATCAGGGTGAGAAATGTAGCAATTCAGATACATCTCATTAATTGGCAGAGAGAGAGGAAAGGGAAGGCTTGTTTGGGTTTCTTGCATATTGGAATCTAGCTTTAAGTCGCATCCTTCCATTTTTCTACTGATATAATCACAAGTGAATAGTTAGGCCTTTATAGGGATTCTATTTCAGAGGAGATAAATCTTAAAGTCATTAAAAATACAAATAACATACTGAATAATCCTGAAGCCTTTGGAAAAGGAAAAACAAAACAAAAGGGTATAAGTTGTAAGGATTTGGCTGTTTGTTAGGTCTGAGAAGTATGTTCTTGCAAACAAGTAGCACTAATATTTTTCTGGACTTGATGCGTACCAAAATCTTCAGCTTGCTTTTTTGTTTTGTTTTGTTTTTAATAAGGTTTCTAAGGCTTTGCTTGCAAACTTTTGAGCTCAATAACACTGCTATTTTTGTAGTATCTTCGTCTGAAGTATTAGTTTTCCCAGAGCTCGCTCACAGAGGGCTGTGCTTTATTCTTGAAAGCTAGAAGACATGTAGTAGATTCAGTCCTGGCCATTTTTCATGTGAAGCCTTATTCAAATGGTAATTGTAAAAGGCTTTGTGGACTTTGTTCTCAACTGAAAGAAAAAAACTTCAGCCGTGGGCAGCCAGGGTAGGGAAGAATTTTTGCTGAAAGCCTCAGAGAAAACTAATTTGGAAGTTACCACAGCCACTCAAAAGTTAAAGGTACACAGTGAGGATCAGGACTTGCACTCTTTTTTTTTTCCTATCAAGACATACTATGAAGGAATTAATTATTATATTTTGGAGACTTGTGTGCAAAGTCTGTGTGATTAGTTTGCAGTGGTTGATCTGCATATGTGCTGTGTAGCTCCGGTTTGCAGTTTACAGGTAGGTCTCGTGCTGTTCAGAATCAGCCTCTCGCGCTGGACTGCTGGCTGCACGTTCACAAAGCCCTGGGGGATGCAGGACTTCCCTTTGGGGCACCAATTGGACATAAAGGTACAGGTTGGAAAACTCAGGGTCCAAATAAGGTTTTCAACAGTTTGCAAAGTTTGCAGCTGTTCTAATAACCCATTTTTGTTAAATTTAACTCTATTTGTGTAATTCAAAGTATTGATGGATCCAGCTAAAACTGGTCACTCATTTTGGGAGACACCCTAAACCCAGAGGCTGGGATATAAACCAGAGACCCTGGTACAACCAGAGGTTACAGAGGATACAGCAACTTGCCTACAGTCTCATTCAGCAGCAAAGACAAAATCTTGGTTTCTACCTTCCAGGCCCACACCCACCGTGCCACAGACCTCACCTTTCATACGGTTATGTCACTTATTTAACATATGTATACTCATAAAATAGCTTTGTTTAGAATTGCATTACTATTCCAACTTTTTGTTTTCTGACTACTTTATTTTTTCTTACTACTTTACTCCTTTTGTCTGGCACTTACTGCTTTCAGTGTCATCCCTTCACACCCACCATGAACCCGCAGGCACCTCTTATACACATATCCCTTTATTTGGAGTTGCTCTGCTCAGAGGCAAAGTCCATTGTGAAACACTCCTTCTGGGAAAGGAATTCTGGAAACAGGGACATGGCTATGGCTATATATAATCTGTATTATGATTCGTGTGTTAGCACCGTGGAGAAGAATATACAGTAATATTCATCACTGAAGATAGTGTGGAAGATCAGTGTGGATACGAATGGCAATGCAGTAATTAAAACACAGCAGAGAAGAGCAGAAAAAAATAATCTATAAATGTTTGGTTACTTACCTGTCAGATCTGTTTGAATTCTGATGACCTGATAGTAGTTACTATTCTAATGTATAAGTATACCATACTGTACTGCATCTGCAGAAGATGCAGCCAACTGTTGCAAAGATAATCCAGATATGTTATTTAAAAATTAAGTGATATTAAATATTGCTAAAGAAATGTAAAGTGAATTGGCAAATATGTGGTCAGGGGAGTGGGGGGGAGAAGGGTGAGGATGTTCTTTCTTCATTAAGTTATGATCCATCCTAAGAAAAAGATTGGAAGTCACATTCGTTGCATAGTTGGCAAAGGTTAGACCTGTATTTTGGTCACATCTGACGTATTTAGCTAAAACCTTAATTCTCAGTTCCAGTGGTGCAGGTTCCTGACTTGACACTATGAGCTGACCATATCAGCATGGCCTTTGGCACAAGACAAATTAAATTGTAATAATTCAGCTTCATGCAACTCCTGAAAGCTGGTTTATAGACACATTGCAGGGGAGAATATATTTTGTTTCAGTTCTGGTTTAGAAGTGATGCAAATCCACCATTTTCTTGTGTGTCACAAGGTATTTGAGTTCAGGAATCACATACTGACCTAAGGTAGAAAATATTTTCTTCCAGCCCTTCTCAGTTTGTAAAAAAAAAAATAATTTTCTAGTGTCTTTTTTTTTTTCTTTTCCAAATGAATTTTTAATGACAGCCTTAAGTCTTGCCTCTCCTGTGTATTTTGGGGCATAGATAACTAGATAAAACTAAAGCCCAGCAGAAGGCAGTTTTAGTAATCTTATATTTCGCCTTAGTGAACAGTATTCCTTGGGAAACCACAAACAAGGTACAGTCCGCCGAAGAGAAGCTTTAAGAAAGCTAGGCTGTATACTGAATTAATCTCTGAACTAACACCTCTGAAGATGTGCAGAGCAACTCCATAGGCAGCAGCAGTCTGCTGAGCCTTGTCCGTGGGATAATTCCGAGCCTGAGCTAATACCACTGCCCATCATTTGTTTTTCACATGCCAGAACAATTGCATTTCTTTTCAGTCTTACAGAGGTAAAACTTTGCTGCGAAAGAGAGTACTCTGTGCACTGTGATGATGCCATGTTGTAAACCATTTGCTTATTGAAATGTCTTTCTGTGCCAACACCTTCCACACACATTCCAGCTCATACATACGCATTGTTTGTATGTTTGCCTTAGTGCACATGTATTACAGACAGATAGAAAACAAGACTTGTATTCATGTGTACATGTGCGTGTGTGTCTATATGTGTGTGTGTTTGAAGGGGAAGAACTATTTTATGGGAGGCTGGCCAGATTTAATTTGTCTGCTTGTATTTAGCACTTAAGGGCTTATACACTCAGTTTGCTCAAAAGAGTGAAGAAGTACTCCTTGCTTATGCCTCAAATCAGAAATGCATGAAGTGCAGCTGCAGAGATAATACATTCTCCCCAAAGGCTTTGGCTGAGCAAATTAGGTGTCAATGGGGTGCCTGCGCAGGCAGTACTCTCTCTAATTAGTCTCTTGAGCCTAGTTGGTGGCGGGTATAAGATGATCTAATCAATTGGTCTGTGTCTGATGGTACATGTAAAAATCCTAGCAGGCAGAGCTGTCTCCCACAGGTCACTCACCTGCACAGCGGGAACGCTCATTTTCATTTTTCATCTCTTCCATCATATGATGCTGACAGTTGGTTTTAAGAAAATTGAATCCAAAAAATATCTAGTTCATAGGGCATGTAGGTCAAAATAAAGTTGCATTATGGGTATTGGTGATCCAATTAATTAATATTTATAGCAACGAGTCGCATGTAGATATTATCTGAGTGCAAATAGTATTGATAATGTTTGGTTGGCTTTTTAAAATGACTTCTCTGACAAAGATGGGAATAAAAAGTGTGGGGAAAAAAATCGCCTGTTAAGAGTACGCTTTTTTTAGCGAGGATGAGCAGCATCTGTGGTGCATGGTGGAAGGAGAAGCAGAAAGAATATGTTGTTGATGATATTAATACCCCTCACCCCGTTTCAGCTTGTAGAGAATACAGTATCTCCAGTTGTCAGCTCACGTTTTTATTTTAAATCAGGTGCTGTAGAATGAGTGCTCTTACAGTAACGCTAAATCAGCTGCAGCATAAATAGACCTGCACTCCGAGTGTGCTTTGCATGCTAAGGACTCTGCGGGAGCGCAGCTCCGCCCTTTGGTATAATTTATGCAAAAACTGGAAGCACCTAGGGAAGGATGCTGATGCTGCCAAAAGGAGTGTGTAGTGAACTGGTGATTTGCATTTTTACAGGAAAGGACATTCTTTTACTAATTAAAATAAAGAAAAATATGTGGGATTTAGTCACCCTCCTCTGTTTCATGTCTTGAGAGCATGATTAATGCTCAAATTACAAGCTGTAGTAGCCCCTCCTCAAACATCAGCAGCTACTGCATTCTGAAGTTGGTGTCTGCCATTTTTCAGGTGGGTGAACACCTTGTTTTATCCCATTTGGGATCGGGGACAAACAGGACACACGCAGCAGGTGATTCCTCTAGATAACAAACATACAACTGAGTTACTTGATGTAGGTCACTTGGTATTTAAAGCACACTCTTTAACTTGCTTGTAATCTCCTGTTAGGGTTAGTAGAGGTGTCATGAAAGCCAAAAGAGCCTGGACCTGTTGTGAAGAAGTACAATTTCATTTTAAGGCAGTTTGTTACATTTCAGGTTTTGTTGTTGTGTGGTTTGGGTTTTTTTAAAGGAAATCTGAAAGAACTCTATTTTGCTCATGGGAAATCAAAAGTTGTAAATATTCCATTTAACAATTTACGCTTTTATAAGCAAAGCTGTGACCAGAGGCCATAAACACAATCTGCCAAGTCACCAGGCAAAACTTTGATTTGTACGATCGGGAAAATTTATTCAATTCTAAGCAAGGGTATTTCTGAAATACGTCTTTAAAAATGCAAACATGGAACACTAAGCCATCTGGGAACTGAACAGCAGCAGCGTGGTGCGGAAGGCCCCGCCTCGGGTCTTGGTTGTGTGAACAACTGATGTTTCAGTTCAAGAGCTCCACTGAAGAAACAACACTTTGTAAATAACAAGATTGGTTCTCACCAATCTAACATGTTGTGTTTGGTTTACTGTGGATTTTTTTTGCTGTGGACAAATAGACACCCTCCTCTTCCTTTAGGGGACATGTCTGTTTGATGTGAGTATCACCTTAAAACAGAAGTGGAGAAGGTGTCCTGTCTCCCAGCACAGGGATTACAGCCCTCCCCTGAGAAGCGGTTGGTTTCTTCCTGTGCCTCAGTACTGGTAGGTCTCTGATCCCCAGTGCCGGGAGCTGGCTGGCACTCCATGAGGGCACTCTGAGCCTGAGGGAAGGGATTTCACCTGTTCACTCCACTTTGATTCGACAATAAATGTTCCATGAAGCAGGGATTCAGATGCAAACATGACATACTCTCAGTGTATACATTCCTAAGCACCCCTTGTTTGCTGTGGCAAAGATCACATAAGTTTTTTATACACAGTGGAATCATCTCGGCAGCCAAAACCAAGGGTTCAGCCTCAGAACAATCTGGCTGTTAGGGTGCTGGTGTGCACAGGGTGTCTGTCACGTAGACTGGCCTACCTGACCAGGCAGTTGGTGGGTTCAAATCAACATGTCTTCAGAGAGACGGTGACCACCAGCTGTTCCTCAGTTCCCGCTGCACAGTGTCTTCTGCCTCTCCCTAGCTTAGAACCACTGGGGAAAAGTGGTGTCACATTTTCTTCTTTCCCGCTGAGTTTACTGCCAGATCTAGTCTAAATCTTGAGTCTGTACAGAAGGTGAGAAGTGTCACTGCCCACCATGCCATTCCACAGGCTCCTGGCTTCAGGGGAAACCAGTTAGCCCAGCTGCAGCACTGGCACAGCGAAGCTGCAACTGGTGGAGTTATGCTCAGAAAGCTGCTGGCTACAGAGCCAGAGCAGGGAAACAAATGGAGTTCAGCAAAAAAACTTTGCAATCACCCATGCTGCCTTTTCTTAGGCCTTGTGTTCTGGAGATTGTGTCATCAGCCCTGCCTGCAGACCGAACCTGAAGCTGGAAAATGTAGTACTGTCACTGGGGAATTGCAGCACAACCCCAGGAGAAGTGTGATGCTTGCCTTCTTTAGAAATTGCCCTGAGGTCCACTGATCGAAAAGTTCTGTATAATTAATGTGATTGCAGCTATTTTAGATCTGAGCAAGTCTCCATCCAGAGGCTTTTCTACCCAGATAATTTTGTTCTGTCCTGGATGTCTCTGCTGTTTATGTCAGTCTCCAGAACTCTAGCAACTTGGGCTTAGCCTGAACTCAGGCAGCTAGCTGTTCTGGATCCAGGGAAATGTGGCTTCCAAACTGCAGGCCCAACTTCCACAGCTGTAGTGTGGGGTGGTGAGGGGGGAGAAGGCACACTCAGTGTTGGAAGGAGCTTTGGGAGTTCAGTTACTTCCTTGTAAGGAGGGGCTGCAAAAAGGTTACCCCTAAAAAGTGCTTTCAAAGGAAAGGAAGCATGGAATTGAGGGAATATTGTCAGCAGTCTTTCACCATGGAGCAGTTGTGAACCTCCGCATGTTCCAGACACTGCTTTTCATTTTAAGCTTATGAAGGGTAAACTGAATGGATCAACTCTAATATATTCCTTGAAACCAGATTTATTGGCGCTTCAGCCAAGACCCTGGGGAAGGTGGAACTTCAAGTAGAATAGACATTCCACACCAACTCCAGAGGTGTTTAGGAAACAACCCAAGCAGGATTGAAGAGGTAATAGAGGTCCAAGAAGGGCCAAGATGCTGCCACCCATCATTAAGAACAGGCTTTTTGTTAATCCAGTTCAGGTATTATGGTGTTTAAAGGGCGGAAGAGCTCTGAAGCACCACAAAAGGAACCCTGCAAATTATGAAGGTTAGATGTTCTGTAGAGATTAGGCTGTTTTGATGAAAGCCACAATTAAAATTTTGTGCTTGAAACTGCATTTTAAAACTGATGCCTTATTTTTCTGTTGCTTTTGAGATGAGAGCTGTGCGAGATTCACTGGCACCTGCATCCAGCTTGATTTAAATATGTTTAGGACATGCTAATACAAACCAGTTCCATGTTCAGTGAATATTTCAGCATTCTTTTTCTTAAGTGCTGAAATTCCTCCTTACCTGACTGTCTTCCTGCAACTACACTTTAAAAATGTAGCAGGTCTGTGGTTGCAATCACTGGTCTTGAGAAACCTTGTAAAACAAATATATTTTGAACTTTAAAAAAAACCAAACCAGAATTTCTCCGAAAGTCTCACTTTAATTCTTGGCATGGACTTCTACTTGGACATTTATTAAGAGTTAAATATGTTAATTATAAAAATCTTTCCAGTGGCTCCAGTCCATCTAGCTTTCGTTCAGCCCTCACCTGGCTCTGCTCACAGTTGTTGGATGCTTTGTTTTAAAGTAATGCTTTCCACGTTCTAACCCGTGTCCTCCTCTCTTGCGTAAACCTCAGTAACATCGCGGTACCTTCCTGCAAGTCCAATCGCTGCTTTGACCCTATGCAAGCAGGAATCATCAGCTGAGTGATGTCCTCAAGCTGCTCCACGGCAGGTTCAGATTGGATGTCAGTAAAAGCTTCTTCACTGAAAGAGCTGTTGGGATGTGGAACAGGCTGCCCAGGGAGGTGGTTGGGTCACCATCCCTGGATGTATTTAACAGACGGGTAGATGAGGTGCTCAGGGATGTGGTTTAGGAGAGGACAGAAATGGTTGGACTCAGTGATCTTAAAGGTCTTTTACAACCTAGTCATTCTGTGATTCTGTGAGTGAAAAACCACCTGAGTGGAGCTATTGATAGAGTGTTTATTTTGGGTAGATTAAAGTGGAGGATTTAGTTACCTGCCCCTTAACAGAAAAACACTGAAATAAAGGTGATTATGTTTAAATGCAGCACGCCAAGGGGTTCCATAACCTGATTGTGTTTGCAGAAATGTTCGTGATACCTCAAGTAACTCTTGGGAAGCAAACCTGAGGGGACCTTTTCATAGAGTCGCAAGCATTACTGTGAAGGTGATCGCTGGGGACTCCATGAGAACAGGGGCAAAAAAGAGCTTCCTGGAGCTCCTGGAGCTGTGCCAGCATTTAGCAACCTTCCTTTGCACTCAAGAGGCAACTGTCTATGGCCGGCTGCAATTTCCCTGGGGAATGCGAGTGCCGATGGCACCTCTGAAGATTAGCACTTGTGGCAGAAATACATTAGAATGGATTAATAAATCTCACTGAAGCAGCTGCCCTGAAAACATTGCTGTTTGTACATTCATCTTCTAGAGATACCAGCTCTGAAAGTGCTTTGGAAGTCTGTCCTTTCCTCTGAGCTGGTGCTTTGGACTAACCTAATTTTTTACCAAGTAAAAAATAATTAAAAATGCATTTTGTGAGGCTTATTATAATGTATATTGTTTCCTTACAGGATTAAATTTACCAGTTTGGAGGAGGGAAACAAAACCCTAATGAGGAGGCTGACACCAGGAAGGAACCACGGCCTGTTTCCTTTCTTTCTCTATGGTGGATTTCATTCAAAAGAAAAATTGAAGCTGGCAAGACCCTGTTTTTTCCCTGCAGTTTATTTAAAACCTTGCACGCATTTGGATACCTTGTGATTTCAGAGAACTATGTGAAGATTAAGCTTTTGCTTACTGATACATGGCATGTACTATTTCAGTCTTTTGTGTTTGATTTTGTTTGATTTTCCACTGCAGTGCTGCATCTTTGTAAGGATTTTTATGCTTTCACCAGCAATGTCTTAAATACGTTAAGACAACACATTTGGTGTTCACACTTCTTCAGTAATGACTGTACAAAAAAAAGCCAACGGTGGCATAAAGGACTGCGTGTTTTCTTTGAGAATTGTGCATATTTTGCAACCAACAGGAAGACTATTTCTGTTAGAGTAAGCCCAGCTTGTCTGATCGGCTGACAGTTACAGCACCTTGCCACTATTCCTCAAGTGTTGTTGGGTTATTTCTTTTTTCATTATCTCCTCAGACCGCTCATACCCATTCTAAAAACATGGCAATAATTGCATGTGTACTTCAGTACTCCGAGTTTGGTTACCCTGCTTAGGCTACGCAGCATGCCAGTTTTCAAAATAGGCCTGTGAGAAAGGCAAAGCAAAAACAATGAGATGTACGCAGCTGACAGACATACAAGAAGTTCTTTATGGTTTTCTTCCCTCTAAGAGTATTTCTTTCTTTTATGGGTCTCGGCTAACATCTCCATGTTTTTCCTCATACTATTTACCTTTTGGGATGTTTGCTTGAAAGCAAGAGGTGGTGAGACGGTTCTGTTTGATTCAAGGCAGATACTAAGGTACAGAAAAACTTTTGTTGAATGAGCCATTAAATCTCGCTGTGTTACTTTGCCACATACAAAGCAGAGTGGAGAACTTTCCTTATCCCAAACAGTTGGCTGTTCCACACCAAAGCACCTTTCCAGATATTTTCCACAGGTATTCCGAGCTGATTGGGAGGCGCCTCCAGATGCTGGGTCTTTAGACAGCTTTTCTGAAGGAGTCATTCCAGTGCAAGCTCTGCAAGAAACACGGTTGCCTGATTTCTAAATTTAGAAAAGGAAGCCCCTGCTACGTTTTGGTTGGGGAGAGCATTGTGTTTAGGGGTGTGATAAAACTGCCCTGACCACGTCCAGTGCTTTGCATTCAGAGAGGGCAGGCTATGGTGCAAAGCCCAGTGTCGGGTCACAGGCCTGCTCGGGCAGAAACGCTTGCTAGGCAGTATCAGTCTACACGTACATTGGACATCCTTTGCTTGCTGGATGCATTGAATGGCATTTTTAAGAAGCGTGGTAACACTTTGGTTGGCGTCCAGTGTTTAAAAAGAGGGGGAAAGGATTTGTGCTACTGCCATCTTATTAAACTCCAGCAGTGTTTAATAAGGGAAAAAAACCACCCAATAAGGCAAATCCTTGACAAGCAAGTAGCTACAAAAGGCCTCTTAATGAACCGGGATATGAGTCTGCACTTTCAAAGAACTGAACTGTGGAAATATTCTCAATATTTGCACAGCCATTAAGAGACAGTTTTTCCCAATGACATCTCTGTTTCAGGATCTGGTAAGCCATCTGAAAGCCACTTTCAGTCACAGTCCTATTTAGAACTTAATACAGTTTTTCCCCTGTGTTTAGGGGGGCCAGGGAAAGTGACCACTGAACTTTTGAATTTATCACACACTGAAACTGCCTTAGACATGGTTTGTTTGGGTTTCATGTTTCTTTTTTTTGTAAGAGAAAAGTCTTTTATACATTATCTTTGCTACTTAAATCGTGTGCAGTTTGATGATTAAAATTAGCTATTTTTAGAAAAAAAAAATTGCTGCAAAAATCTGAAGAATTTTTGAAAATGTAACAAAGATTTCAATTAGGAATATAAGGGTAGTTTCATAGAAGCATCTACTTGGCAGCTTAAATTGGGAGGCAAGCAATCACGCTGCTCAACTAAACATCTGAAGGCTTAATACAGAGAGTAATTCCCCAACTGTTCCCACAAGCCTAGCACATTACCATCCATACTGACTCACGTACAGTGTTTGCTTAAGGTATGTATGTGTGTGTACACACACGTGCGTGAGAGATTACATTCTCTGTCCCGTTCCCACTTTCAAGCAACCACTGAAATAAAGTTGGTCCAAAAATCTTCAAACTCAGTTGGCTGAAGGAAAGTGCATAAATATTTAGGTTCCTACACAGTAACTGGACTTTCCGCTAGCGGGGTTATCTCAGCTACCAAGCCATTAAGGAGGAGTGACCAGGATCTCTTACTTACACACCTACTTCCCAGGCGCCCCAACTGCTTATGGTCACTTGGGTTTGCTGCTCTCCTGCGGAGGCTCTGGGCCCTGGGGATGTTCTCCTGGCACTGAGGGGAAGTGGGCTCAGCAAGCTGGTGCCGTTGGCATGAGCACTGCAAATCATTCTTCCAGAACATCATATCTGCAGGGAAACGTCAAGCTTTTTTGAGAAAGTAGAAGCTCCTTTGTCCAGGGAACTGACGTTACAGCCTTTTTTCCCTCTTCTTCCTTCCGCCACAACCCTACCTGCATGATCAGCCTGACTGACACCCACCAGTTAGGGTCCCCTGACAGCTGGCCCAACTCTCCAGCATCTTGCAGGAGTGGGGTTTTCCCCACAGCTCTTCTCAGTGTCACAGAATGGACCGTTCAGACCCCGTCAGTGCTCTCAAGACAGCTTCAGTGAAGATCAGTAGCGTTACTCTCTTTTTCTCCCATCCTTCCACAGAATCTGCAAAGGGACAGGAAGTAGCCTGGCCTTCCAGCAGTGCTTCAGATGCTGGGAATGGGGAGTTCCATGCCTTCAGTTGTAAAAAATGGGCTTCGGTGCCCTGTTGTCCCTGGGGCACTGTCCTTGAGAAACTGTGGGACGACAGCCGGCAGCGCAGCAGTGTCACTTTCACTGTCTTCCCACTTGGCTGAGCCCCTTGGCTGAGCTTCCTGATGGTACAGAGGGGATGTTTTTTTGGTGTGAGTGGGGAGAGCAGCCGTAGGGCAGCAGGTGTAGTCCACAGACAGAAGTGGGAAGGCATGTTCCAACGCCCTGTGAGCTCTAAGTTTAAGTGCATGGGAAAGGGAAGATGGTGATAGAGATGGTCTGCATGATAAGGAGATCCTTACAAGTTCAGGTTTGCAGAACCTGACTTTACATGTAGTCAACCAGCTGGAGATGGCATGGTCCCCTCCCCTGCTGGGTTCAGATCAGCTCTGATCCACAGCCAGCAGGCATGGCACCAGTCAAGACGCTCCAGTAGTGCCGACACTGTGTTTCTGCGTCGTGTCCCAGGTGGGTCAGGTCCCTTTAATTCTCACTATTGTTTTTAATCAGAACCATGGTTCAGGGTAAGTCATCGGTACACGCACCACTGAAAATTCTGTCTGCAGTAGACAGAGGCACTGGAGTCCTTGCTTTCTCTTCGGTGCCCAGGGGTTCTGCGCTTCAGACTCCTGAGGGAAGGCGGTGGGACAGTAAATTCCCTGTGGGCTGGCGGGTGACGTACACCCCTGTGTGCTCTGGCTCAGTGCACACACACGAATGTGTAGTCAATGCTCTGGTGTGCTCATACACAAAGCACTCATCTGTGGACATTACTGGGTTTGCAATCTTTGTTATATAAAACGTTTAGGCTGTACAGACTGGGGAGCAGAATGCAGACACCCCACACAAACAGAATTATGTTGCATTACTGAGCGTAACAACACTCTCCCCTACCAGCATTTAGGTGGAGTGACCGTATGTTACTGCCTTGCATTTTTCACGTAAGCAAAAAAAAAATTACAAGTAAAGGATGCACTAATAATCCCCATCCCCCAAACTGCATTTCGATGGTGCTGCATACAGAATCCCTGCTTGCCAGCTTCCACATGGATTTTTGTATGGTTGCACTATAAGAGCTGTTCTTTTTTTAAAAAATAAAAAGGGGAGGGCTGGTACATGAAAACAATGTTAATGTAATGAAATATATATATATACTTCAGAAGAACAGCATAGTAAGCAGTACAGTAAAATAAATGTTGCATTAGTTGTTACACCTTGTAATTTGTCTGTATTATGAGAGATGTAATGGTTTGTCAGCTGTAACTGTTGTTTTCTTGTAACATCATATTGAATAAAGTGTAGCAGAATCTCTCTTCTCCCTCCTATATGTGATCTAGACCTAACCCAGGGAATGAAGCCTTTCTTTTACTTTTTGTGAACAAGAAAATGGTTGTAAACAACAGATTTCTTTAAGGAATGAAAAGTACTAAGAAGCAGGCAGGCAGCAGACAGTAATTAGTTGAAAAGATTAGGCTCTGATTCAGTCAAACACATGAGCTTAATCAAAAACTACAAGCAGCGCTAGCTACACAGGGCAACATTCTTTGCATCTCTGTCTGTACGAGTTAGTAAGTTAATTATCTGTTGTCTCTTTCTATTTTGTTCTGTGTTTGACAAGGGGCCAGTTTGCAGTACACTGGGATTTAACCAAAGTAGCAGAAGGGCCACATTTCTGGGGGAACAAAAAAAAATAAACCAGGTCTGATTTAAATACATCACTGTGTGAAGAATAAACTGACTTACTGCAACTTCTCTTGAAGTAAAGACCTGATAATTCTGGCATGAACTCAGGCAAAACAAAGAATATGCATTTTTTTGACAACTTTGATATGGGAGTGTGATTTAGACCTGTTCGCACTTGTTATTTATCTCACTGAGTATGTGCTGCTTGGATTCTTAACCTGCTGATTCATTTCTGCATTGTAGCACTACATAGGCAAGTGCTCACTCACACAGAATATAATCGACAAGCGCCGTCAGTATGTTCTCCTCCTTTCCATTGCTTCTAGCTTTATAGGTACCGGCATCTTCCTGGGACCTATTTTTAGACAATGAATGTCAATCAATTGATTGCACAGACCTGGTTAGAATCTTCCACTGAAAGGTCAGAATATGCTGTTTCAGCAAATGTAGGAGTCTGTGGGAATCTGCTGGGTTTAACATTTTGGTCCGGGATGGCTGGAGAGCAAGTGCTTGTATTCCCTAGGTTGGTGGGGAAGCCACTAGCCTCAAATATGGATAACAGAGGACTTAAATTCTGCTATTGGCTCCATCTGATTAGAAGTAACTGAAGATAAAGTGGTCTTCCTTTGAGCTAGCACAATATTGGCTTGATCGTGGGTCTTTAGTATCTGGGTTTTACCCATCAGAACCATGTTCTGTCCCAGTTCTGATGGCAAAACTCTTCAGGAGCTCTAGGAAGTTGCTGCAGAATGACGTCGGCTGCATCTAGAGAGCATTGCACAAAACCAAACCCAGGAAACACAGAGATGTGTGTTAATATATTTCACACCCCCAGTTCTCACTGGCTAGAGCAAATTTAGGAAGGTGTTGCCCTTTCAGACTAGGTGAATAGTTTGTGCTTTCAGCTGAGCAGCTGATTTGTTCGGTACTCAGCTTTACCCTAGAAATCTCTCAGATACAAGTGAGGACCAAGAATTACTACTAAAAAGGTCTGCGTGTTCAAGCACCGGGGATGAGAAAGCATATTCAGAGTAAACTTTTAATTATGTAGCATAATCCTTAAAGCTGTCTCCTGACCCCCTTGGCTGCACTCCTACCTGTTTAGCCCCAAGGTTTTCTTCCTAAACTAGCCTGGCTGATGCAGCAAAGCCAGAGATGCACTTAACTAGAAGAGCAGCCACCCCTCCCCCGAGAAAGGAAAAACCAGAGGGAAGGTGTCGGAGCAACCTTGTGCCACCAGGTTAACACATGCAGCTTCTAAATAATGCCTCTCCTTGTAAAGCTCTGCAAAGCAAACCCCACAGCAGCAGCAGTGCCTGCTGCTACCCGTGGGGGGTGGTGTTACGGACATTAGATTTGAGAAGCTTATATAGCACATGGGCGAGGATAAAGGGATATAAATCAGAGAAAAAAAAACCCTGAAGAGATTTAAAAAAAAAATAAAAATCCAGGGCCAAGTATTTACTGCCCATTCCCCTTGTGAGTGGTGTTACATATTGTCTGCAGTGAGTCATGCTGCGAGCGAGCCAGGCACGGTGATAGCTGAGAGCATCCTGCAGCCCCTTCGTTACTGCTTGTGCCAGCTGAGATCACGGTGTGCGAGACAAAGTGATTCCAAAAATGCTGCTGCTTTTTTTTTTTTCCCCTTTTTTTCCTTTCTCCCTTTCCCAAAGGGCTTGGTACTGATTGTTAGGGCTGTACTGCCTTGAAAGAACTGCCAAACTAAAATCAAACAGATTTTAAAATTAATTTTCAAAGGACCATGGAGGTGATTCACAGAAAAGAAAGACCTAACAGCTTTAAGAGCTACACAACAAGATACTGCAGTGCTATGTACCCTAGTAAAGTCTTGAAGCCCAAGGAGATTCATGATCTCATAGAAACATTTCAACCTCACCTTTCAGTTGAAATTAGAGCCACAGTGTAGGTTTCTAAAGGGTAGGTGTTCATCTTGCAATCCAGTTAATTATAATAGTTTGCCCCCAGCTTCCACCTGAGGACCTCTAGAGATACTAATGAGTTAATGAAAGGAACCATACACACGGCCCAGGGATTTACATAGAAATGTAAAAATCCATATTTTATAGAAGGAAAAATAAAAAAAAACAACCAGCCCCCAAAACTATGGCACAGATTCAGTTCTTTATTTTCGAGGCTTTGCATGGGCACAAGCACCCAAGAAAGTATTTCACTTGGCATTTGGAGGAGACTGAGCATTCAAGATAGACATTTCCTTAGAATAGTTCATCACAACTAAGATGTGTAACTTCTGTGTTCATAACAAGTCACGTTCTGTATGAGAGATCAAAAGATACCAATACATTACATGACAAAGTGTTGTGGCCTAACAGGACTGCAGAGAGGTTCTGGTGGCCAAATGGCCAGCACCACATAAGGGTGGAGCAGGAGAAACTGCACACACCGTTATGTCACCTTTGCTGGGAAACTCTGTAAACATGAACTGCTGCTCAGCTGCCTCAGGAGACATAGATAAACCGTCAAACTCTCCAGAGAC
This sequence comes from Heliornis fulica, assembly GCA_013399135.1. Classification (NCBI taxonomy): domain Eukaryota; kingdom Metazoa; phylum Chordata; class Aves; order Gruiformes; family Heliornithidae; genus Heliornis; species Heliornis fulica. Next base: position 449,487 of record VXBZ01012712.1, on the reverse strand, counting down.
CATTTCAGGTGCTTTTCTATATTCCTTTTTTTTTTTTTTCCCCACAATGCACAATACAGACAGCAAAGCAGAAGTGATTTTCTGCTCTACAGAAACAGCCCCTTCCATGTAGGTGGTTAACATTTGATAGACACTTCTCTCCCAGCATGCTGTTCTGGCCTATTGCATGTATTAAGTGCAAACCACAACAGCCCTACGTGCCCTTTTTGTATACATTTCTGGCTGCTGCAAGTGCTCATCTGTCTGCTGAGCACTCAGAAAACAGGGTATTTTGGAACACAACTGCCTCTTTGGCAGGGACGTCAATCATGGAAGAGCTTCACTTCTGGTCTCCCACATCCACTAGGTCTTTTCCAGAAATGCCTGTTTGCGTGTGGGCAACGTCTGTATTTTCACTGCCGGCTGTTCAGCTTGCACTAGTGCATGCGGAGTGACTAATCTGGAATAGCAGGAATTTTGGGAGCAGCTCCATTAGTGGTGAGAGGTACCTTGCCCCAGAGAGAGCAGCGAGTGAGCTGTTTGGCACAGCAAAGCTTCGCTGCTCCAGCCACTCTTCTGAGCTCTGCTCAAACACAACACCTTCCAGTGCAGCGGGACTAGAGGTGGAGGGAGCAGGAGAGGGCAGGAGACAGAGATGCGTGTACATTCTGGGGACAAGGCCATGAACAGTGGCTTGGAAATGATTGTGGGCAAGTTCCTTTGATTTAGAGACCTTCTGAACATACACCCTACCGCTAGCTGGGCACTTCTTTTTAGAAGAGGGACATTTGGATATCTTCCAAAACCCCTTCCCCAAGAAATGGTAATTTAGGTATAGGACAACTGATTGCACAAAGGAAAGTGAAGAGTCTCAGATGAGCCCTTACAAGTCCCTAAACATGCTATACACATGGAATTTCCTATACCAGCACTGCTTAAAGGAACACCAAGTTTTGGGGAGCAGACACTTCAGAGAAACCCGACTTGGGCAGCAGTGCCAGGTGTGCTGGAGGAGACACCACTGAACCAGGGAAAGAAAGGAGCTGGGGCCTAAGAATGCCACTGGCTCTTACCAGAGGCCTGATAACAAACTGGAGCGAAAGCGGCTTTGCCCTCTGCCATCAGGACTCTGAGCTGCTGCTTATTAGTGCGTGTCAGTCCTTGTGAGTAAAGAAAAACACCGGTGGCTCAGTGGGTATTTTCCTCACCACATGGTGAGGAATTGTGGTGCCAACATGAGAGAAGAGCAACACTGGGGTATCTGGTGCAGAGCCAGGGAAGGGGCTTTAAATGCGGAGTTAGTCGGGGCACATCTGGCGCTGGGGTTGGTGTGTTGGAGGAATGTGGTGCTGTGAACCGCAAGGATTTGGGAACATTCAGGCTTTTCATGGGAATTTTTGGAATGTTTTACAAAATGCCACAGTGAATGGGGTTCCTCTCCCTCAGCCATAGCTCCGGACTGGCATCAGGCAACATGGCAGAGTGGATGCTGGATGCTGGTCGATGGGACATGCCAGGTGCTGCACACCCCACACAGCATCCTCCTCCCCAGAGCACATCTTTGAGGCGTCCCAAGGTGCGAGCGCAGCCTGGCCAGCCATCAACTCCCACAGCTGTGAGCTGCCACCCCACCATCCTGCTCACAGCTACAGGGGACCCCCAACCCCTCCTCTTTTCCACCTGTCACTCACCGAGGTTTCCACCAGCTCAGCACGTCTGAAGGCACTCAGCTACGACCCATCGGTTCATGTGCGATACCTTCAGTCCCACTGACTGCACTGCCTTAGATCCACACTCTGCCCTCAGAGACATCCATGCAGCAGTAACGGGGGGTTGTGCTGGTGTGTGAACACCTGGAGACGGAATTGGACTTTGTGCCATCTGTAAAACACAGCATCAAACTCGCACTTGCCCCAGACCCTGATCTTTTATTAATTTATTCCATACTGAGAAGAAAAAAAAAGCAACCAAGTTCTTTTAAAGATATCTCAGGAGCCCGAGTTAGAGAGATGGCCTTAGGTGGATTATTTTATTTTTTTTAACTTGGACATTTACTACAAAGAGAGAAAGAAAAGGTGCTGCTTGATCTCTCCTCTCCTGATCCTCAGTCTCTACCTGGTTTATTTTCTCCATTGATGACCTCCTTTGTTCTCTGGTAGTTGTCACCTAAACAAGTGATTAACGGAGGAAGGATCGGCCTGCTATGCTGCTCCAAGCTGCACTATGCAATGCAGGGGAAAAAAAATACAGAAACCCACACAGGTTATTTTTCTGACTTACCTTCCAGTACTGCATTGTCCCAGCAGAGAAATCGCTACTGTAGCAGCACACACACTTTTTTCTTTTGAGTGTGTTAAGCTGAAATGTCCCTCAGCTTCCCCAAATCTCCCAGACTTCCTTGCACATCCTTTCAAACAAATTGGAGTGGGTTTTTTAGCTTAATTGAGGCTGTTTAATTGGACCTAGTTGGAAGGTTTTCCCAACAAAGCAATGTTACTCAGCAGCTTCGAAACCCACTGATTTATCAGCAGAGAAAGTCTTACCTTTCAATTAACTTCCTTCACCTGTGGGTTGCCAGGAGCTCAGGTTTCTCAGCTCAGTGACAGGTTTCCATTTGAATGTCCATGGGGATGGAGACTTCCAGGACTCTTGGCTACAGAACTAGGAGCCAAACCGATCTTCCAGTGTATGTTGCTCTGGGGCAGGGCAGACGCCAGAAGCTTGTATGATTTCTTTGGTTTCAAGAGACCACAAGCTTATGTCCTGAAAGCAGCCAAACCTTTATCCCCAGACATTTCAATATTTCACAGTTTTGACACAGTATTTCAACTCCGTGAACATGTTCATGGTTTTACTTTTAGTTTGGAATGAAGCATTTCTAGAAAGCATTTCACAGAATCACAGACTGGTCTGGGTTGGAAGGAATCCCAAAGATCATTGAGTTCCAACCCCCTGCCACAGGCAGGGCCACCAACCTCCAGGTCTGGTTCTAGACAAGGTTGCCCAGGGCCACATCCAACCTGGCCTTGAACACCTCCAGGGTTGGGGCATCCAGCACCTCTCTGGGCAGGCTCTTCCAGCACTCTCTTAATTTCTCCATGAAAGAGGGAATAACCATTGATGGTTAGCAATGAAACCTACCAGAAGGGTAAACTTCACCGGCAGAGAATAGATAAATTCAGACTGTAGCTATGATGTGTTCTTTCTAAAGGAAGTGATGACTTCACAGATCATTTTGCTGCTCCTGCATTGATTTTAATCCAGTTTGAAATCAACTGGAATCCCAGCAATCCTGAAGTAAGTGACTATTATTTTTGCTATGATTTCAGTAGGTTAAGACTTTATCTGGGATAACTTGCTAATAGGCACTTCAGTTTAAACACAAATTGGAGCTTGAGGCTAGATCCCTCCTTTGTGAGTGTCGATGGCTTATGCAAGCAGGAAGTCAACCTTGACAGCCTTATATTTTTGTTAATTATTTAAGGGATTGCAAGAGTTACCTACCTGGTTTATGGTGCAGAAATGCAGGTTTTTGTCCTGCTTTATCATATTTGCAAATGTTCTCTTTTTTTTTTTTTACCTTTATATGATGACCAGTTTTGTTTGGTTTTGTTTGGGGGGCGGGTGTGTGGTTTTTTTCTACTAGATATATGTATTTTTGAGAAAACTGTGGTTGTCCAAGTGATGTGGTTCAGGAAGAAAGGAATGCAACCGCTTTCCTGTGCCCAGCATTACATCATTTGAAACAGCTCACTATCTCAACATCTTGTAAGGATAGAAACTGCATCGTATTGGAGAGGCTGAAATCTTAATTTCCAATAGCATAAAGGTCCGATTTGCAGTCTGGGGAAAATCAGATGGGTTTAGGTTTAAAACCTGTTCTCGTTACAGCAGTAAATGCTATCTATTATAGCCTTGGTGAGCAAGGGAGAAATGCTGTCTGCAGAAGGACACTATTGAATAAAAAGATATACCTATTACAGTTAATTGTCCCTTTAAGAAAGCTTTAATTGAAAAGACATTAAAGTAGGATGTAGCTGACTGGATAGAAGCTAAAATGAAGCAATTCACATTTTATTTTGTTTGGATTCAAAATTGGTTTTGACCTTTGCTTTTTTGCTGTGATTTGTCTCTAATCAGCATTCCTACTGTTGTAAAAAATTAATTTGAATTCTAAGTTGATACAGGAGATGCATATAAACAGATCTCACCTCCCCTCCTGCGAGGGCAATTTTTGCAAAACAAGTTTAGGGGCTCTGGGATTTGAAGTACTGACTTTTGTCTGTGGGAACTGGAGTGCCACTTTGCACATCACCAACACTGTGAATTACCTGCCTTCGGGGGGATTGTTAGCACATGAATCAAAAGTGGCTGACTAATGTAGAACATATCAAACAAAAGGATTAGACAATAGCTCAGATGCACCAAGATGCATTTTAAATCAGCTGAAGTGAAACTAGATGCTTTTGAGTCTAAACTGTTCTGAAGTACAATGTTGAACAGTGGCTGTGAGAACAGGAAGATCTGGGCACCCTCGTTTTGCTATGGAGAAGATGCCTTCTATTTATTTTCTCTGTAAAAGCAGACTGCTTCCTTCCTTTACCCATGGTGATGGTGCCTCCTCAGCATTACGTGCTTTGTACGTAATGTGGCTCCATGCCACAAAGTCCATAGTGCTTCTCCTTTGATCTATTTGGCAATGCTCTGGGGAACGAGATTCTTATATTATGCACTATTTTCCTACTTTTTTTCTATTCAAAAAGAAGGCTTTTTTGTTTTCTTCCACTAGTTGCTCCAGAGTTACTTTCTGCTCCCACTGAGGACCCTTTGCAGCAGCAGCCTCAACATAATGATTGTCCTGCCACAAAAGACACCCAGGCCTGAGCTCAGCTCTGGCCATCTGAGTCATGGCATCTTGTAAATACTGCACCTTGTCACTTCAAGGCATTGGTTAGCATCAGTAGGCTGAACTCTTCAGTTTGGTGATGAACAGAGAAAAACAATTTCATCGGGTATGTGGAAAAAACAGGCAGGTATGCAGGGTACCTCCTGCTGTGGCCTTCCCACTGACACACTGATCTACTGGCTTGTCTGGATTCTCCCTTTAGGTCTCAAGATATGTATAGCCTAATACACTGTCTCCTTCCATCTCCAAGCCAGGCACCATGGGAGTCTGAGAGAAATTAAAGTAATTGGTTTAGGTCAATTCTGATCCTGCTGAAATGAGAGCTTGATTCAGTGGGGTCAGAATTTGACCCTTAGGTAGTAAGGACAACTGCAAAGAGGGTTTCTTTGAGGGCTTTCTGAGGAGCACAGGGAAAGTAAACTACCCTGGACAGAGCAAGTACGACCAGTTAGTCTGGGCAGCAGCTTTATTTTGGAGTTGAGCAACCAGGCTCATATAACTCATGAACATTCACTGGGTAGGAAAGCAGGTGAGGATTGTGGTGTGGTCTGATGTCTAGGACACTGATATGGATTTTACAGTCTCTTCTGCCAAGCCTCTTCAAAGGGAAAATAATTGAAGTCCCACCCAGAATGGTGGGACAACCCTGTGAAAGAGGTGGGAGGCCCATGACTTTAAGACCTAGCTTTGAAGCAAGCAGAAAAAGGGTTGAATATTTGCCTCCGGTCTCAACAAATTTATTTGGTGTGGCATAAGTTCTTTTCCTACTTTCTGTTGTTTCAGAAAAGGTTTTCAAGCCAGCTTGTAAATCTTGCCTAAAATGTCAAAGCAAAATAATCCCTTCCACATTTTTATTTCAGGTGAAGCCATTGACTAAATTTGATTTGACATTACAAGTGTTTGCATTTTTCTGTGACTAAGTGATTCCTTACACACTCTGTGCTCAGCTCTAACTTGAGCGCTGCTGTTATTTCAGCCTCCTTGTATTCTGCTACGGGAGCATGTAAGATGACTGCTCAGTCCCCGAGCCTCAGCTTCCTCCGCAGGGACAGATGGACCTGGTAGCTTTGTGGTCGCATCAACTTTCCCAGCAAACTGGTTTCTGTGATAAAGCACTAAAGAACTATGGCTTCAGTCCTCACCTTCCAAACCCTCATGAACCAACTGTTGACCATATATATTCTACCCTGGCAGAGGTTTCATTCGCTCTATAATCTGTGGGAAACAAGAACTGATCTCTCAGCAGTGCTGCTAAAAGCCACTGTGGCTTGTTTTCACTTGGCGAGTGTAAATGTCTTTTTGGCAGGTGTAATTTGGGGCAGCCCCTGGCTGAAAACACTACCCTCAGCACTGCCTTCCCTCATGGCTGGCCACCAGCAAGCCATCCTGTGACCAACCAGCAACGCACAACTATCGGTATCCATGACTGGACTTCTCAGCTGGTGTGTGCTGTGCTTCAGCATACTGAAAGTAGAGACAGGCCAGAGGCAGATCTTTGTCTTCAAAATGTAGGGCTTGTGGGTACAGACCTGGGAGACACCCCATGCCACAAAGCAATAAAACCATACTGCTTGTCCCCCAGGACTCTTCACCTCCACTAAGTTGTCACATCTTGCTGGACCATTTTCATGTGGCCTGCCCTGTGCCTCCCCTACCCCTCTCATGTCAACCTGGCTTCATATTAAAACTCCTGCTTCAAGTGTGAACTCAGATGGAGGGGGTCTGTCTCCTTTTCCAACTTGCTGTAGACCGCACATCTCAAAGCGGTGGGTGGTTTGGCCCTGTCCCTCTTCCAGCAGCCCCAGGGAACCCCAGGAGGTGTTTCCAGCTATGCTGCCTGCACTCTTCATCTGGCAAATGCGAAGGTTTTCTGCCTCACTCCCAAGGCTGCCTCTTAGTCCAAGCCACCACACGTGGGCTCTCCTTTTGTCATGGACTCTTGCTAGCTGTTCCTCTGAGAGTGTAGGGGTAACTGCCATGTGGAGACCTTGCAGCAGGACATCTCTGCTCCTGTGAGTGCTCCTGGGAACTCAGCTCCACTCACTGCACGGAGTGGTCTCAGATCAAACCATGTCTATGCTGCAAGTCTTGGGAGCACTCACCATCTTGCTAGTGTGTGCCATGGCTGTATTCTGACTCATCAAAACAGCCTTAATTCTTGGCACAGAAGTTCTCCAGCCTAGTACCCAGTCTTCCAACGCCATACCTGGAAGCTAATGCTGGAGGAAGGGTGTGTGAATAAAGAACGCCTATAGCAGTATCTCTTCTAAGTAGTCTTGTAGCTTTCATCAGTGTCCAGCTGAAGGACATCCTGAGCTGGAGGTGGAGGCCTGTTATGGGATGGTGATATGCCATTTTACTGCCCCATAGGATAGCAGCGTGGGTGAAACAGCTGGAAGGAGCTACGGCAAACTGACGAGAACTTGCCTGTTCCTCAGTGCCAAAGCCGTGCCTAGCCCTGCTGAAGACACTGCTTGGCTTGAACACTCTCCTCCTTGTCCTTTACATCAAGGTACCTGAAGGGTAGAAGCTGCTTCCAGAACAAGGTAGTGCTGTGCTGTTGAAAGAAACCTGGAGCTGTACTTCATATTTATTAGATTGTGTTTAACTTGGGACATTGGTGAGGGTTTCTGTGTGTTCTTCAGTTGCCTCTCTCCAAGAGCTTCTATCTGTGTGTGAACTCTAGTTCCATGCTTTTCCAGGCTGCAGCACACATGCCTCTTTATTTAGTGTATCTGTGAATATACTTAATGAGCAGATTCTTTTCTGTTGGTTTGTGCTGGATATTACTAACCACCAAAGTCTTTTCTTAGTGGCCTTAATTGTCTTTCTTATACAGCCACACTGTAGATCAGACAAGTCCATATCGCACTGTGGACTGGGGACCGGGATGGAGATCATGCAAAGACACAAACACACTAAGAGAACAAGGAGTTGTTGCCCTTGTGTATTTGCACTCTGATTCTGTATCCTGATGTGCCTGTTCTGTGTTGCAGCTCCTTATGGCAAGAATATTTCTAGATCCCATAGGCCCGCTCCTCTGGTTTGCTCTGCCCACTGTAAAGCAAGAATATGTTTGCTATAGTTAGTCCCAAGCTATAGAAATGAAACTGGGAAAATGGAAGCAAGCCCTATGTTTTTAAAATATTCATATGTATCTCTGTCATAATAATGACTTTTGTTGAGTCAAAAGGATCTTTGTCTTTATCCAGCTGCTCTGTCTTTATCCAGCTTTTATCTCAGTTTATAGGTTGAGTTTTGCATTACCATGTTGGTGAGTCTACTGCTTCAGCAAGACCCAAGCAGCTGTCAGTCATCTGGGCTTCGTTCTCACAGGGTTATGCTAGAACAAGCTTTGGGCTTTATTGCTCAGCTGAGATTTTCAGCAAGATGGAGGGGAGACAAAATCAATTTATCAGCTGTAGAATTCCTACTGAGGAGGAGACAGGTTGCATCTCCATCATCAGAGAGGTGAAGAACTGGTAAGTACCTGTGCATAAATTAGATGCATTGCAACATCCTTTAGACAGTGGATTGAGAGTTGTACCAGCCCTGTTTGCTGTGATTGAATTTAGGAAAGTAGCCACTTGTTTAACCTATTCAAAGATTCTTCCAAACACTTGGTTTGTAAGTCACACATCACACACTTTTGTGACAGACCTCAGAAACAAGCTGCATCTTTAAAGAAATCAACCTGTCCCATCACAGAATCAAGCAGTATGTGTTCTTAGAGATGACTTCCAACACCGCAATCTGGTTTTCAAAGCAAAGCATTAGCTCTAGCCATTCTTTGCTTGGATGAAGAAACTGCTCATGAAATTTGCAGTAGGATCAGCAGCCAAAAAATGTAAGTGTTCGGGTTTAGGATTTTAATTCTAGCCTACCAGTACCGATTGCTTTTACAGACATTGCATTAATGTTGAGAGTATAGCACATGAAAAGAGTGACTCCACTTCTAAATACGCACACATTCTTGTTATAAAAGCATATTATGGGAAGATACTTCTGCTTAGGGTTGATTTACTGAAATGAGATTTTCATTTTAAGCGCCACAGACGCTTATAGTGTACTATGTGCTGGTTTGGGTTTATTTTCCTGGCTGCCATTCATTTCATGACATTGCCTGAGACTTGGAAAGGAAGCCAGACAGATCTGCTGAACACAGGAATACTAAGGAAGTGGTTTCCCTAGTAACAATAACCACGTTACAGCTTGCACAAGTTCCTGCCCTTTCTTACTGGATTTGTTTGTTTGTGTGTTTCTCACTGGGTCAGATAGAGGAGACACCAAAATTGAGGCTGGCTAAAAGGCATCCAGGATCAGCTTACTGGAAGTGGGGACAGTAGAAAAAAACGAGTGCTGTATTTGCAAGTGGTGTCATTACAGTGTTTGGCTTTGTTTTGGTTTATGTGAGTAATCCGGAGGCATGCTCATAGCTGCCCCTGAGCACCGACTGAACAGCTCTAGCACAACTCAGATTATTCTCTCAGAACTCTTTTTTTTTTTTTCCCAGATTTTTTTTTCTTTTTCCACAGGAAATTATTGCCATAATGGAGTAAGTGCAGCTTTGAGACATCAATCGATTAATGGAAAGCAGAGTGGGGAACAAATACATACATTAAGTATGTGATCTCAATGCACGACTTACTGCTGGCACTTTAGGGAAGGTGAATTAAGCAGCATTTGGGAACACAGATGGATGTGCTCTGGGTTCAAGCTGCTAGTAGGGGGTTGTCTGGCTGGCATGCTCTTGCTGTCGAAGAAGTGGGGAGATTCATTCTCTAATACATTGCAAAGTATTCCTCAAAGAATGTAGCTATACTGCTGTTCAGGTAGGGGATCCTGCTAGGCATGTTATGTATGATCATTAAATTGAGTTATCTTTTTAGTCTTCTAATCAACCAGTCTATTTACAGCTTACTTGGAGCCAGGTGAGGCAATTTGCAGTACTAATCCCAGGTATTAAATCTGCTTCTTCAGGGACTGAAAAGCTGAATCCCTGGATTTCACTAGTCATTGCTCAAATATGTATATTAAAGGTTGTGACCATTTTTTGTCATTTTTTATATTAAGAAGGCATTTTTGCTGAAAATAAAGGTTAGTATTACTTGTCAGCTCGCTGTAAAGCTGTGTCTTACTTAGAATGGGTCTGCTTCTGAGCAAGCTGAAATGATTTTATCTTTTGCTAGAAGGAAAAATTGATAAGGGCCAAACTGCAATCAGCTGTGACTTTATTGTTAATAACATGAACAGAGACTGTGCAGAGATCATCCATAGTTTGCTTTTTCTAGATCTTTGACCACAATGAAATCATGACATTATCTCAAAGCCGACACATGTAATTCTAGTCATACAGATATTTACAGCTACAAATGATAAGCTTGATTCTGAGAGATGTTGGATACACCCATCCTGTCTGCTTTTAACAGCAGTTCTGGGTGTTCAGAGCCTTTGGATCAGGCTAAGATCATCTCGACAAATCACAGAGAGGGAGACAGAGAGGAAATGGCTATCAGAAAATCAAAGACAGGCTAAGATTTTATCCTTATCAGAGTGAGATGAGGTAGCTCAAAGCAATATACCAATTCTTTTTCCAGGCTATATCAAGTATCAAGACTGGCCAATGGGCTGTAGTTCAGGACAACTGCAGAAATAAGCAGGAGCTCGTTTGTAATTAGCACTTAGACCCTTTCAGCATGTGTCACCCATTATCACAACATTGCCTTCCCATCACAGGTAGCATACTTTAAGCAGTTATACTAGGGTCTTCTCCTGTAAACCAGCTGTGTTGGAAGCCTTCATCAAAATCAGTGTCAGACCTATGATCTTGGCAGGTAATAACACTCTTTTGTGCTCTTGAGATTGTTGACAGTAATTAAATTATGTTGTTGTCTTCCAAGTTGAACATATGTTAAGTCCTGTCATGTGAGAGAGCATTACATTCTTCGATTACAAAGAAAGCAACAGTAAGTAAAATATACGTTTTGATTTTATAATTTCCCTGAAGGTATACAGTATTCCAAATTATTTTACATTTTAGAGAGTTTATTTCTTTGTTTCCATTTGCAAAATATACTTCATTATTAATATTGGATGATGAAATAAATCCAGTGGATTTACGTGTCTGAAGACATGTGCACATCAGCAACAATCCTGTAAATGTATAAGCAGATGTGTGAATTCATGAGGATGAGAGCATGGCTGTGTTCAATTCTGAAAATAATAATCCAGCTCCTAATCATGTAAAAGGTTGGCTATGCTGATTTAGGCCAGTATATTATTCTCTGTTTTCTAACTGTACAACAGTGGACCTAAAGATTGTCAGTTGCCAAAGTTGAATCAGATGTGTGATAGAAAATATAAAACATTTACCATTTTGTTCAATATCAAATCATTCTTGTTTTCTTAGTGGTGTAATGGGGGTCTTACAGTGTGACAAGAACTATGAGCCATTTGAAAATGTGTGGTATCTTCTGTATATCACAGATACTTTTCTCATGAATAAGGAACTTTTCACTGTAGGAAGACTTCTACATGACTCCTGCTTGTTTCCCAGTCTGTTTTTAGGCTAAATTTACTGTAAGGAGAGAGGTTTCATGTCTGCCTATGTCAGTTCTCCAGTGTATTGAGGTCAGCTTCCATTCTTCTTGGCTCTGATGCCTGCCTGTATAAATACAAATTCCATTTCCATCCTATTATTTTTCTAATCAAGGGTTTGTCATGCAAAAGAAGATCTGAGGTGGCTGTGTTTTCCATTATGCAAACCATTCCATTACAATAATATCTTCAGGACAGTCTTATAAAGGTGCCCAGCCCAAAGAAATCACAAATGAGACCAGTGAATTAGTAAGACAAATCCTGCATAATTTGCCCTCTCATTTAACATTCAGGCCACAGAGTTCATCCTAATTTGCCATACACATTTCCTCTGACATACTTGATCAGTACATATGGTATAAATAAGAATTGTCAGCTTTCAGCGAATAGACTTCTGTTAAGTGCTTATCAAAAGAAGAAGAAAGGAGTTGTAAAATGCAGTCATATTTAGTGCATCCTTTGCTTTCTTTTGCTTTCTCCACTAAACTCACACTTAGTAAAATCTACAGTCAATGAAATTTACCTTTTGAGCTCAAGTCGTTTCCATTCAGAACAAAGTGAAAAATATGCCAGCAAAGAAAACCTGATATTTCTTAGAAATTCTCTTTTCTTTCTTATGCCAAATCCCAAGGGGCAGGGCTCCACAGAAAGGGAGTTTATTTTCTAAATCCTTTGAACACAAAGCTCTTACATTTTCTAGGACAATATATTTTCCTAGACAATCTCAATATTGTACCTTTGTATTAATACTTCTGTCATAAAGGTGAATACACACATGTATTTTATTGTATATGTTTCATTTCCATTAGATGCCGTTTCAGTTATTCAAATATGAATTGGCTTACAAGGAGACTCCTGTGAAGACTTGGGCCTGAGTCTTGGCAAGCACATCATATTTCTGCAGTTTCTGTGTGTTTGATTTGTCTGTCTCACTGTGCAAGTTCATGTGTTGTATGTACATGCGAGGTAAATATGTAGGACAATGAATCTACACTGACTTCTTTGTTTGGCAAAAGTACCAAATTTGGGAGATTTCTACAAGTTTTTTTTATGGTGATGGTTGGTTTAGACTATTTCTATAGCCAGCCAAGTAAATTTTGGGGCTGTAGAAAACTTAGGCATTTCAATTATCATCCACAACAGGTAAACAATTCTTTTCTTCTCTGGCTGTTCTAGACTGTCCTTCCAGACCTGAGGAGCAGTGTACCATTGCTGGTCATTTCTATTCGGGGATTATTCCAGTACTAAACAGAGCTTAATTTAATGGGATGTCCAGTCATGAACTTGACATCAGCTTATAGGCCTAGACTGCATTTCTTTATGTGTGTGTGTGCATCATATATTGGAGTGGTCTGGTGTATCATTATCATTATAATCTTTTTCATTAAAGTGAATCCCTTGCCTTGATTTCCTGATTCAAGCTCTGATCATTTCAAATGTTTTCCATGTCTACCTGCAATCTTTTGAAGAGCTTCCTCTCAACTATCTCCAGTCTTCTGCAATTTTATCTCATTTAACGGAGCTGTTTTCAGTCCATGAAGTAATAGCAAATTTGAGGGAAAAAAAAAAAAAAGGCAAAGCCCACATGGATATTAGATGCATTATCCTTATTGATCCATAATCTCATCAGCTACTGTGGAGCATTTGTGATTAAAATACACAACTCATCTTAATTCATCTTTACTGCACAACTGATGCCGAGTTGACTGATGCTGATGTGGATATAACTTACACACAGGAATAGAACCCTCTGTTACTTCGCTTGTGTTACATGTCAGCAGCCTATGTACTCTTCCCTGTCCAAGATATAGTCATTTCATCTTCTTGGAACTAGTTTTAAGTCCACAAAACCAACAAATAATGGTTTCATTAAATCAGGCATATTTGCCAGTGGTGCCATATCATTTACAAATACTGAAGAGCTTTGCTGTAGATCTTTCAAAATTATGCCCTCCAAGCTATCTAACAGCAACATTCAGCTTCACGGTGAGAAGCGATTCTATGTCCCCTGCTCCTAAATCAAACTTTGACTTTCCCAACCGCTTGTTTTTCTTCTGTTTGTTACCCCACTACAGGGGTCTCGATATGCACCTTTTAGAATTGCAGTTATCTGAAAGTCCTCGTGAAAGCCACATCCCCTATATAGTATCCTCTTGAACCAAGTCAGTTGTTTTCCTCCAAAATCTTTAATTAAGTTCTATTATTCCCCTCCCATCAGCTGTCAGGAGCGATTATTTGATCAATACAGCTTGCATCTGTTGTGAAGCCACACCATTTCTGGCCCTCTGCTTCCTCTGAAACTGGCCTTAATATGTGGTAATTATGTTCAGGATGATTTTTTCCACCAGTGACTAGTTACACTGCTGTAATTATCTGGATCAGCAGGGCCTTTCTTCCTTTAAAGCAGGTACAAATGTTGCCTTCAGCTGCTTTCCTGCTACTTCCTTGTCTTCCTGTACATCCGTGTGTCTATCGTTTGGCTGCTCTGCTGATGCTCACACTGGCAGCCTCCAGAACTGTCTGTTCCTGCAGCTCTCCCACTTCTGATAACTTCACTGCTCTTCTCAGTTTTCTTTGTCTGTAAATATAAGTAGAACCAGTATATCAAACAGCATAGGTACCAGGCCATTTGAAGTCAGTGATGTTGATATATTTTGTATTTTATTAAACAATAGCATCATCAGGAAGTTCAGACCAAGGACCAGCTTATCACACCTCCATGCATGGGTTATATAGTAATATTTATGCTGGAATTTTTAAGTCTAATTTCTTCAAAATGGTCCCCAGACCAAGTTTCCATCTTTACCAGACACAAGGATGCAGCTTCTGAAAACCATCCCATGTGCCTTAACATGCATTGTTATGCAGCCAGATTTAAAATTCCTGGTTGCACTATGCAGCTGTACAAAGCCTGAAGGTCAACACAGGCCATCAAGTCTTCTCTATGCATCTCCATGGTTTAGCAGGAATTGTTTGGATGAGTTTGCTGAATCCATTGCCACCCCTACCATCATTGCTGCTATAGCTGCTGCTTCTCTGCTCCCACTGGTGTTCCAAAAAGCAAGCCAGCGTGATGTTGGATGTACATGGCTAGCAAAATGCTCACAGCACTATCTGCTCCCCTCCCCAGTGGTTCTGACCTTAAGTGAATGTAGATGGAGAAACTGTGTGCTCAGATCAGCTACCAGAGCATAACTGTGCAGCTGTGGGAACCACTCATTCGTAGCTTGTAGAAAGTGCAAAGAAAGCAGGAATATGAAACTAAAAACCTCTGTACCCTACAGGCTGCGACCCCATAGTCATGCTGTGGTCACACACATGAAAACAAGCACATCTGTCTGCAGTCCTAGGTGCCCAACTCCAGACAGATGCTCACTGCAAGAGTTTTTCAGATATCATCATACTTTTACTAATTCTTCTTGGCTTCTTCTACTCACTGTCCTAACTGCCATGCTGTCCAAAGCCAGTAAGACAGCCGGGCTTCCTGAACCAAATGAAGGCAAAGCTCTGGCAAGTATGGTCTCATGGTACTGCAGTGCCTGGTCAGAACTGGACATCTTCTGCCAAGGTCAGTTCAAACACATGCAGGAACACAGCACATCTGCAAGGCGAAGCATAAATGAGATGACATATACACCCTGGATGAATTTGCAAGAATTTGCATATTCTACCTGCTCAGTACTGAGGGAACCAACCACCCCAGTGTATTCCCTGGAGGAAGTGGTTGCAGTTTCTTGGCTATGAGCATGTCAACAGAGATGTGCTTTCTGTTCCGCTGTCGAGATGGTGCATATCTATAAAACGGTGCATTCTTTTAATTAAATAGCAAAAAAACCCATGTTTGTTTAATTCTGCTTTCTATTGCAAAAACATACGATAGTGGAGATGATGGATTCTGGTGTCTGCCAGCTCCCTGATACCTTTATGTGTTTTAGAATTCAAGCAATTAGAGCATCCATGTGGTACTTCTTCCTTTATATTTTTCACATTAATATGATAATTTTTTTCTGAATTGTTTAGTCAAATTAACTTCACTGAGCCTTATTTTGGGTATAGCAAGCACCCTTCTAAATAGAGTTATTAAATTACCAATTTTATCTCACTTAAGAATTGCCTTAATAACAAAATTCAGGAAAGATGGTTCATGATCTGATATGGTGATAGCTCCAATTTTTATGTGTTGTGCTGTCAGGCAGTTGTGAGATAATAGAAAAGATCTACTCTTGGCTAGGGAGAGGATGAGATGTGAAGTTTTGTCTGCTGGAGTGCATATGCCTTCAGACATCAAAGCTTTAAAAATTTTCCATAAAGCAGAATGGAAACAGGACATTTTATCACCTGGGGTGCTGCCTGCTCCCTACTGCTTTGCATGCCCAGCAGCTCCCCAGGGCAGGACGGAAAGCAGTATAGATCAGAGGCCAGAAGTGGGGGCATACTCCTGGCTGTGGCTACTGACAGCAGCTAGATGCCAGGACAAAAAATAAAAAAAAAAAAGATAACTGTTTTCCTGAGAATTTTATGATGACAACAAACCTCAATAAAGAAGCTCTGTCCTGGGCAGTTATAAGCCAAGCACCTGCAGGCGATGCTTCCCACTCTTTAAAGAATCTAACCTTCAACTTCATATCTATCTTCTCCTCCAGCATGGCACGGGAATAAACTGTGAACTTATAGCACTGTCAGTCTATATTATAAAGACTCTCCTGTTATAAGATAGGAGAGACATCTGGGAATGTCCTAAAATACGCACCCAATTTCTTTGTCATTAGTCTACAGCAACATGAGATGATAGCTATGCATGACGAGCTCAGAGGCCAGCACTATACAGGCTGCACAGAACTGGTCTGGGAGCAGCAGTGAGAAAGACACGGCTGTCTCCTGTGAATGCAAAAGTCGTCTCTGAACCATGTCAGATATGAACAATGTCAGATATTAATTTGGAAGGGTGACATTTTTATTTCTTTTTATGGGGGTGATTATCCACTTCTGAGAGATGCAGGCCAAGGCTTGGGTCTGGGAAAACTAATTATGTCTGGAATTTATCTTGATAAAATAGAAAGGCAGATTATGTTCCTTGGGTCAAAAGCTGTTAGCATAAGCATGAGATTATGAGTTCCTTGGTTCTTTACTGCTTTAAGGCAAGAGAGAGAGAGAGTTTCTAAAAAGAAAACAGGAGTAGTGAAATAATGACCATGTGCATGCGGAGAGAATGTGTTGATAAGGCTGATAGGCATTTCTACAAAATAGTATTTGTGCTGATTTGAGGTGTCATGGCCATTATTTCAGCCAAAAGGCTGTTATCACAAGTTCTGTAGGAAACACACTCCCCATTCCACCACATGGTTTGTCTTCTTGTTTCTAAAAGATCATCCAGTTCTCACTCAAGTGGGCGATGATCTTTTTAAAAACAAAGTACATGCAAAAGAAGGAAAACTCATTTTCATGTGCTGTCAGTGACAGCTGAAGTACCACTTCCTACATACAGGCCAAAGGAAGAGGAGGTGAAATGCTCAGGTACACACTACAGGCCATGAAACTTCCACTTCAAATCCCAATCAAATCTTCTCTGACTGGCTTGAAATAAATAATCACGACACAGAGAAAGGAAGGTACCCAAGACACTAATCAGCAAAGTTAAGAAATTTTTATTTTCCTCCTTATTTTTAATTGAGCATTCATTGTCTAAGTTTCTTGCTCAACAGTTACTCCAAATATTTTAAAATGTAGTTTAGATTTGAATACCAAGAATTAAAATCTCTTTTTATCTCTTTTTTTTTTTTTAAATCTCTTTTAAAATCACTTTTTATTTGTTCTTGGAAGATTTCTTGCACAGTAGGACGAACACCTGTCAGTGGTATGTTCTCAACTTCATTGGTTAAGCTTGATGAGAAATGATTAGGACTCTTCACCTCCTACCCACAACATGAAGGCATTGGTGGCTCCTGTGCACCACTTAATCCTTACCAAGGCCTGCTGCTTCTCCTGTGACCAAGCCTGCTCTGTAGTGTGAGTAGTGGCACTTGGAGAGCCACTCACAGTAGATGTATCACAGCTGATCTGGCTTGTAAATGAAGGCCATGTCCCCAGTCCAGTTTCTCAGCACCAGGCAGCTATCTCCTCAGAGCAACAGGGGAGTACAGTCCCTTCAGAAACAGTGGTCTGCAACCCAGACTGGTAGAGATGGGCAGTCTGCCATGAACTATTGTCCTTGGGGTTTTCCTTCCTATTATTTGATAACCCATCTGCCACTTACCCGGTCTGATGTGTATTAAAATTGCTATTGACAACAGCATGCTGAGGGAGGCATTTATTGGTTAGAGGATAAAAGGGAGGTAGGGAGAGGAAACTGGTGACTGGGCAAGTATGTAAGTAAATACATATAAACCTGCTTAGTCAGAACATTCATCTGTCATCCTGGTTGCTGTTGAGTTAAGAGATATTAAGAAGCTGTATGCTACTATGAGAGAATGCTGTAAGTGATACCCAGGCCACAGAGTAATACTGTGACTTTAAATCCATCCTAAAGAGTCATGTTAGACATAGCAGGGCAGAGGTGATAATTGATGGCCTCAAGTCCTGATGCCCCTTTTCAGAGACCTGAATGGCATCAAGGTGACTCAAGGTGGCCTTTTCTACTCCCAGGTCCTGCAGCCTGGTGCACCTCTTTGCAGTACTGGAAGGAATCAAAGACAAGGGGTTTCTCCCCATATTTGTCACCTCAGTGGTTAGGTCAATTGTGTCTAGAGTTTACATTGCATTTACAAAGGCTCCTTTGTGAAGGTGCAGTCCAAGCTGCAGCTTCATGATTGCTTGACACCCTAGCAGGAGCTATCCTCTCCTCTACCATCTTTGAGCTCTTGCCTGTACTTTCCCTTCCAGCACTAACGCCAGGCTCCCCTACAGCCACGCCAGGCCCCGAGGAGGGAACAGTGGTTTCTGCTGGTCAGCTTTCAGATGGGGCAGCCCAGGGCTCTGCTTCCCCACTCTGCTGCTGTGCCCTGCAGGGCTGGGAGGAATGGCCCTGAGTGGGAGGAAGTGTGGGACCATGTCCCTCAGGGGGCTTAACACAATTGTGATTCATAGCCCAAAACTTTCCAGGGAGGAAAAAAATAGGCCCTGAGAAAAAGAAATGTGTGTGCCAGCTTTAGGTTAAATTCCCTTTCCTATCACAGACTTCCTACCTGACTTTGAACAGGTCATTTTAATCTTTCTGCCTTAGATTTCCCTCTCCAAAACGAAGACAGAGAAGTGCTTTTATCTTTCAGAACAAACACATTAGAGATTTTGAGGTGCTGAGGTGCCAGGGTACTCTGGGAATAGGGGCACAGAAAGACTTTTGATAGGTCTGCAAATATTTTTAAAGCCCTTCTGCCTCAAGCTTCCCTTTTTAATTGCCTTAATTGTAGGCAGCATTTGTACTGCACAGCGAAGTGCTTTGTAGCTTAACATTTTCTAAGTACCCATGCTTTCGGCAAATCATCAGTGCAACCAAATTCCAGGTAACAGAATTCAGGGTATAAAGATTAGAGATATGGCAAAGGATGGAAGGAGTTTTCAGGCTTTAAAAACGTTTTCACTGTGTTTTAAGTTTCAGTAACTTTCAGTGGCGTCACTCAACAACACAGCGAGCAACCACTCCTTGGAGAAAATACCAGCTGGGGTTTATTTTACATGCAGTTACCTTTCAATCATTTGTACCATAGCATTATTCACTCCATCCAAACCTCAGCCTGATCTGAGATCAACGCAACCTGATCTTCTCCTTTTATGACAAGGTGACCTGCTCAGTGGATGAGGGGAAGGCTGTGGAGGTTGTCTACCTGGACTTCAGTACAGTCTTTGACACTGTCTCCCACAGCATCCTCACAGAGAAACTAGCCACTCATGAGTTAGATGGGTACACTCTCCACTGGGTTAAAAACTGGCTGTATGGCCGGGCCCAGAGAGTTGTGCTGAATGGAGTTAAATCTAGCTGGTGGCAGGTCACAAGTAGTGTCACAGAATCACAGAATTGTAGGGGTTGGAAGGTACCTCAAGAGATCAAGTCCGCCCCCCCGCCAGAGCAGATTCCCTAGAGTAGGTCACACAGGCAGGCGTCCAGACTGGTCTTGAATATCTCCAGAGAAGGAGACTCCACAACCCCTCTGGGCAGCCTATGTCCCCCAGGGCTTCATGCTGGGGACAGTCCCGTTTAACATCTTCATTGATGTTAATTCATGATGTCATTAATGGACAAGGGGATTGAGTGCACCCTCAGTAAGTTTGTGGACTACACCAAATTGTGTGGGAATGTTGATCTGCTGGAAGGCAGGAGGGCTCCACAGAGAGACCTGGACAGACTGGATCAATGGGCAGAGGCCAAACTTATGGGGTTCAACAAGGCCAAGTGCCAGGTCCTGCACTTTGGTCACAATAACCCCAGGCAGCACTACAGTCTTGGGGCAGAGTGGCTGGAGAACTTCCTGGAGGAGAAAGACCTTAGGGAGTTAGTTGACAGCCAGCTGAACATGAACCAACAATCTGCCCAGATGGCCAAGAAGGCCAGCGGCATCCTGGCCTGTATCAGGAATAGTGTGACCAGTGGGAGTAGGGGAGGGATTGTCTCATTGTACTCAGTCCTGGTGAGGCCACACCTCAAGTGCTGGGTGCAGTTTTGGGCCCCTCACTACAGGAAGGATGCTGAGATACTGGAACATGTCCAGAGAAGGGCAACGAAGCTGGTAAAGGGTCTGGAGCACAAGTCCTACAAGGAGTGGCTGAGGGAGCTGGAACTTGTTAATCTGGAGAAAAGGAGGCTGAGGGGAGACATTATCACTCTCTACAAATACCTGCAAGGCAGTTGCAGAGGTGTGGGAATTGGTCTCTTCTCTCAGGTCACAAGCAATAGGACGAGAGGAAATAGCTTAAAATTGAACCAGGGCAGATTTAGGTTAGGCATCAGGAAGTATTTCTTTACTGAAAGAGTTGTCAAGCACTGGAACAGGCTGCCCAGGGAAGTGATGGAGCCATGATCCCTAGAGGTATTTAAAAAGCGTGTAGATTATGTGCTTGAGGATATGGTCTAGGGGTGGACTAGACAGGGTTAGGCTGTGGTTTCACTTGATGATCTTTAAGGTTTCTTCCAACCCAAGTGATTCTATATTTCTATGGCCTGACATTGCCATTTTTTTCCCAACAGAGCTAGTGTATAGTTTTGTTTGTGAGCAGAACCACCACTTAAAGGGCTTCAGACTAATAAATTTGTTTTAATAGAGCAGAGTGGTTGCTTGGAGCACAACCATCTTTCCAGAAATGGATGATAGTACTTCATCAATACTGTCATTGTGGACCTCTTCCTAGTCTAAAAAGCTCTGCTCTCAGAGTAATATTTGAAATGTTTATCCCTAGAAAAAATATAGTTGGTGTAGCCATAACAAGTGGTAGAATATCCGTTTTGCCTCAGAATTTGAGATTAGAGTGTCTGTATTTATAAGTAAAGAAGGATACCGCTAGAAATAAATATTTACCAAAGTGGTGATGTTATTACAAAAGGCAGATATTCATTCAAGAAGAAAAGGTCAGTCTCATATTTACAAAACTCCAGCAGGACATTACAGACAGTTATTCTGGGGTACATGTGTTCAACTCTGCCAATCTGACTTTAAACAGCCGATTCCCAGAAAGCACAAGCACCAGCCCTTTCTGCATCTAGGTCCCTAAAAGATGTTCAGACCAGAGGTATTCAAAGTCACTGGTCTGTCTCTGAAACCATATCTACATTTCCTCCCCAGCTTTACCACACTCTCTGTTTTTTGACCTTTGAAACACACTTCATTTCTCCAAGTCTAAGTTCCTGCATTTAGAAATTGGGGTTAAGAACACAGATGCACAACTGCCTTAAGTTTATTGATATTTGCAGCTTTCAGAGCTTTAATGGATGGCACCATAGAAAGGCAATGAGTTCTTTACATTTTACTGAAGTGATTCATTGTTCAGTTGGCCACAATGTACTGCAAATCATCAGTGAGTGCAGACTTGTCAATTTGAAGAACAAACTGATTTAACTAAGTAGGTTTTTAAAGACATATAGAGAAATTAATGCACCCCATCATGGAGATAAATTTATATCAGACTGAGTACCTCATATTGATTAAGCTTGTATCAGCAAGGAGTCAACTTGCTATTTCCACTAAAGTCACTTTTAATGTAAAATGACTGTCTACACAGGGGATTAGTTTAACATTGGCACTTCTTTTCCCCAAATAAATCAAGCCTTTATGCCCCATATTCCTGGTGCTGTGATTATCAAAAAAAAAAGGGGGGGGGAAGTAGGAGAAATGGTATAGTCAACATAGCAAATAGCAAAACCAGTTAGGTTTAAGATATACCATGTCCTTGTCACTTTGAGTGCTATATTGGCTCAGAATCAGGCTTGCTGTGATTTGAAGTATCTTTATGTCTGTTGCTCTTTAAGACATTATGTGGGAACACCATACTATAACAGATCAAGCCATGCTGATTGGCATATCCCAGAGATGTGGTTTCAAGGATGTGGTTTCATGGCAGCGTAATTTCTTCTGCAGATCAATTCCAACTATGAAATCCCTGTATCATACAACCCAGAAACTATAGATGATCTATCATTTGTAAGAAAGAGGAAAAAAAACTTCCCAAAACAGTTTGGTAAAACTTTTTGCTTTTGTAACTGACAGTAGGGTAGACAAAGTGGAGGATGAGCTGCTACTGGCCTTTCTCTGCCAAAAGCAGGGCCCAGAACTGCAACTCCTAACTGTTGTCACATACATACTTGGAAGGATGTACATGTAGGCATAATGCACTGCATTGCAGGTGTTTAAGGAAATATTTAAATCAGAGTCTGCATTTTTAAAGTCATGATGTATTCAAAGAAGAATCTATACAATTGTAAAAAAGTACATCAATAGAAATATAAAAATTCAAAGGCTTTTCCGAAGTATACTTTACCCAGCTAACTATAATAAACAGCAGAGCAACAATGTCCAAAAGAATCACATCAGCAAAGTGCTTCCTGAATTGTTACAATTTCAATATTAATTGATTCCAGCACGTAAGAGCCAGGAGGTAGATATCCCTTCTTTTCCCTTCCCATCTCCTTCTACTGCTTTTCTGTTCAGTGTTCAGGATTTTGCACATTTCCTTTCTTGTGTATGAAAGATCTTGTGGAATTGAAGAGTAAACAAGAAGTCCTCGTCTCCTTCACTTTCCTGGTAGAGTACCTAAGGATGTAATTTCTCTCTTTCCAAGGGTGTGTCTGGACCTTGCAACCAATAGTGTGACTACCACTAAGAGCTGAAGTGGGAAAAAGAGGTGTTTGCTTCTGAAAATAGAGACACATAAGCATGTCAGAATCTTCTGGCTGTTACAGATTTAGGCAGCCAGCTGTTGCATGAGCTGTCTTCTGCATACAGGCTCATCCCTGCCCAGAAGATTTAGGGCTGAGATCAGCCATCCCTGACATGACTTGGATCGGTCCAGTAGGAGACTCTAAGGCACGGAAGAAAAGCCTCAATAGACTCTGTATTTGGCATGTGGACAGCTGAAGGGAACAGAACACCTGGGACATGGAAATGACATGGCTTGTCCTGCTGGTATTCAATGCTGGGAACTACATGATAGTTTTTTCTAATGTCAGCAATACCATATGTAAGTACAGAGAACTACAGTAACCACCCAGCAGATGGTAAATGTGTGGCTTTCCACAGATAAGTCCAAATCCAGTAAACGTTACACAATCTTGTTAGTCACTATGGAAAACAGAGATTTCATGAAATCCAGAAGCAAAGAGTTCAGATGCACACCGATGTGTAATAGCTTAATGTTATGATGGGGCTACTAGGGCAGGAGAGGCTTGAACACTTTGCCGTTGGGCTGTTTGTTGTGAATGCCCATATGGGCTATACAGAATATAGAGTGGCCTGTGACAATGAGGAATGAAACAGCATCATCCTTAAGGTTGCATTCACTGCCATGAGCATTGACATTTTTTTGAAGTACTGCTGCTGCTTCTCCTCCTTGAAAACTCTGGGATCTGGCTAAGGATGGCTTACCAGAGGCATGTGTGAGAGATCCTGTGCCTCCTAAAGATGCCCGAGTGTCAAGCAGTCACTGTGCAGCTGGGCTCAGAGAGCAGGGGAAATGCTAACCAGAAAAGTCAGCTGCAGAATCGGGGGAAGGTCTAGAAAACTAACCTAGTCTATCCTTAGGGTGACTCCTTTCACACAACCAGCCCAAAGTTTCTGCAGAGAATTTACTTCAAAGTAAATTTGAAGAAGACGACTGCATGTAGGGGAGAAGAAATGCTTACAGGCAGATCCCAGTGGCACGTTTCTTTCAGTCTGACTGGGCAGTTTGCCTCTGTTTACACAGGGTAAATATTTTAAAAGTAAGGCAAAAGCCCCTAATTTTTTTTCAAAATTGTAAGTTGAGATTGTCTTTTAACACGTACCAAGCCACATTCCACGGAGAAAGGCAGATGGAGGCTGGGAATTACTCCTCGCTCTGATCTCACCCTGCTCGCTCTCTCAGAAACATTCATGGAAAATACACGCACACCTAGAAGACACAGAAAAGCAATTTTCCTCCACTGAGGTACCCCCCACCTCACACACATACCCTTTCAATTTGTGTATCTTGAAATACTAATGCAGAAAATATGATCTAAATCTCATTTACATCAGTGGAAATGGGGAGTAGTTTCTTTAAAAGGAATATACTTAAATCAAGGCAAAAGCAGTGTGAG
The DNA here is from genome assembly GCA_013399135.1 of Heliornis fulica. Taxonomy (NCBI): domain Eukaryota; kingdom Metazoa; phylum Chordata; class Aves; order Gruiformes; family Heliornithidae; genus Heliornis; species Heliornis fulica. The sequence goes on along the minus strand of VXBZ01012712.1, from coordinate 425,248 downwards.
ACCAGAAGTAAAAGCTCATCATGTAATTTCTCCTTGCATCACAGCCTTGTGAAGCTGTACTCGCTTCCCTTGCATCCGTAAAATCAGCAGGTCTACTCCTGGGAGTAAGGATTGCTGGCTTAGGCCCTTAAATCAGCCTCTCTGTGTTTGAAGAACAAGAGAGAGTCTGTGTTTTCAGGCACTGTGTGTAACTGTAGAAGAACTCAAGAAAGGGAAATAAAAAGAGAGTAAAAATGTTCGCATTCTCTCTGAACAAAATGAGCTGTGATCTGCAATTGCCCTTTTAAGAGTTGTGACTTTTTCTTGTTCTCCGGAAAACTTCTGGCAGCAGCAGACAGGCTGCAGCCCCTGCGCCTCTCACCCCAGAGCAGAACATGTCAGGGAAGGTAGGTAACATACAGCTTTGATTTGCAAGGGATCATCTACATTTCTTCTGAACAGAAAAGAAACCCAAATTAAATCTTCACATACTCAATATATCTTGAATAAACAGCATTAAGGGGAAAAATGCTCTGGGTATTGGGAGGAAGGGACTCTTTGTAGTCCACTTTGACTGCGCTCCTGCCTCTTCAAAGTACATACGATAACTGTAATGGGGGGCTGACTTACATGACTGCTCCTCAAAGATTGTGCTTTATTCCTAGCCCATGCTACATGACTGGAATTTGGGTTACGGTAGGTGTCATGCAGCAGAGGCAAATTATCACTGACTTCAGTGGCTAGAGCTGCATTTCCATTCTAGTCCTCTTATTCCCGCAACCCCCAAATAGAAGTACAATTTTTAACCTAAATTGACAATACAGCCAATTAATAAAAGGCGTCTATAAAGGCATCAGGGATAAATTTGAGGGTAAGATGACCTGGGCCACCTGATGGTAAGAGAATTACTAGGTATCTTATCAAATGCCTGTTAATAACAACTGTCTCCGTGTGAAGATGTCTTTCTGAGCACTTACTTGGCTGTACAACCTTGAGACCCTTCGCTGCAGTAAGTATTCTGGCTGCTGACTGCACCATCGCCTGGGGTTCATGTTCAGCTCCTACTGATTTTCTTTGCCAATCGCTGCATGTGTTTGTTATTTTTGTCAGCACAGGCATGCTGCCAAGAGTATTCTAGATGTTCCAAGAAATAGTCAATGTCCAAGGTAGGCTTTAAATTTTACAGATTGGGTTCTCCTGGCAAGACTAAATCCATGAGATGCTGCTGCCCACAGCCCTGGGGCAGATGGCTATGTAGTTGGCATGCTGCAAAGTGAACAGTGTCTTACCATGCAACTGTAAAAAGCTGCCTGACAGTCTCATCCAGATAGTTTCTCTCCAGAATTTCAGTTTGTAGATCTGTGTGTCAACTTCTAGGGCCAAACAACTTAGTTTAAGCAGTTCACATTACCTGGCTGAAGGATTTTATCACCAGAAATATATGGTAGCTTTAATGTGGCAGCATCAGGGGATACCCTATTTCATCTTACAATTTCAGGTGTGCAACACTGTAGTTACCTCTCCTTCGTTTCACTGCATTTACACTCTTTGTACTGATCCTTCAGCAAGCTGCTGTGCTGTGCATCATGAGGACTTGATGTGACGTACACTGCCAGCATGGAAGAGACAGATGCCAAAACAAGACCCACCCGAACTGAGAACATGTACTGCCTCATCTGGAACTACCCAGGTCACTCCGAGAGGTGTCAGGAATGTAATATACACATTGCTGCCCATCACAGATTACATACTTGAATCCTTCTCTCTACTGAGCTATCACAAATCTTTCTTTTTCCACAAAACCAAAGCCTTCAGCCCCAAAAAGTGTTCTTATCAGCCAAGAATCTTGCTCAAAATGACACGTCGTTCAGCTGTAACTTGACACACTGTACTAAGATGATCATACTTTTACCCCCTTATTTGACTTTTAAACAATAAAATCTCAAATCAGCTAAAAAACTAATTAGCTGATCATAACTTTTACTTTCATTTGGCAGAAAAACAGACAAATCTGTGTTTATATTTTATTAATTTGGGTGGTCACTAGCCTTACTACAAAGGGAGTTTGTGCTTATATTGCATTCTGTGTATGTAACAGACATGTGAGATAAAGCTGAATAATTTCCTCTAGGGAAACAAGTTTTCCTTAAATGCAGTGGAAAGGAAGCATTCACTCTATCCTACTTCTGCCAGGCACTTAGGAGAAAACAAGAAAATACTGCAAGTACTTTTTTGCTTTGTTTCTTTACAAAATTAAAAATGTAGATTTTTTTTTTTTCAAAGATTTGTATCACACCCCTCCACCCCCCCACCCCCTCCCCTGTAAAAAACAGTACAAACCAGCACCCCAAGGACAGTGGCACAGTGAGGATGTTACCAGGTTATGAACAATAGAAGAGGACAAAATTCCATGGCTTTCCACATGCCAGAGTCCTAATTGCTCATACTGAGTACTGTAACACATAACAACAGCTCATTGCTTTGAAGGAAAAGTTGAAATTATTTTTAAGGTATGATTTTAGTATCCATGTTCTGGTTTCCCTTTGAATGAAAGACTGTTTCCAAGAGAAGGGGAAAGAAGAGTGCCTGTGCTTTAAGGAAAACACTGTATGTCTGTGTAAGAACATGATTACCATTGTACTGACCTAAGCAAAGGTGCAACCAATCCAGTCTTCCCTCTCCAATGGTCACCTGCAGTGGATACCTGCAGAATCATTACAAGAACAAAGCAGACACAGACTGTGAATGTGCTGGGCAGTACTATGGTTGTATGAAGAAGTAGTATATTTTATTAGACCAAGACTTATAGGTGGAAAAATTAGACAAACTTTGGGCCACTTTTCTTCAAGTTAGAAACACCAGCTGCAGGTCTCAGTTATGAACAGTTGCTTAACATTTACTAAGAAGTTTATTAATTAAGCCAGCTCTGAAAGGAAGAAGGTGGACTGAAAAAAAAGTTATTACTTTTTATATATACCAGTGGACTGAAAAAAGTTATTACCTATATGTACAAACCCAGTCCTACATACACTGATTCTTCTCCTGGAACAATCTTTTGACTTGTTGCACACAGCAAATTAGAACAATGAGTTTTCAGGGTTTTTTAGTTTGAGAGGTATTTCCTAAATATTTCAAATGCAGACCCTGTAGACGGAATTTCAGCCAACTGACAACAGACTCGGGCATCTTAATTACCCTTCCTGGACTGTGTGATACATACCCTGGTCTGAAGACTACAGGCAGAAAGCCACATTAGGCTTCCAGAGACTACTTAGAAATCCACATATTTTCTATGAGAAAGAGCATGTATAATACTTGTTCCTGTCTAAAGATCCAGTGTTCATTTGGTTTAGGATGGGCAGGAAAACAATACTGTCCTTTAGGGCTGAATACAAATTAGGTTTTGTGTTAGAAAGGGGTTAGTAATTGTAATTACTACTACAGATGTGAAGAGGAAAATCTGTAGCTTAAAACTCTAAGTATGATATACAAGGAATCAAACTTTTTTCAGCACAAGACAGAAAAAGATACTGCTTGTTCATATCAGTTTTGAACTATGGTCCTCTGAGAAAACAGTTCTTGGTAGTACTCAAGGATCCTCAGTACAGGAGGACATCAGCAATCGACATATTTAAAGTTGTGCAATTGCTGAACATGATCCCGCTCCTGCAGTCATTACACAGCATAGATCTTGCTAGTAATTAGTTTGAATGTGGGACAGCACTGCTGGGAGAAAGAAAGTGGCCTAAATAGCACGGTCCAAATTTTATCTGTAACTACCCAAGAAATATGGATGCCTTTCATTAACCCTTGCCACCTGTGACAGCCAGAAATAAATGTTGGCCTTGTCTTACTCCTGATGGATTTTTGCAGCTCATTAGTGTATAAAGTAGAAAGGGTGAGAGCACACTGCAGAGAAAGAAGACAGCTGGCTGGGGAAGCTTCATGCCTGGTTCAGCTCTGAATGGCAGCATTAACTGCCTGACAAATACGGGGACATTCATGTCCAGGACGAAGAGGCTCGGTTACTGAGTGTTTGGAGAACATGGTGGGATTCTCCAGCTCCGGCTCCTCTCTAGGAGCGCGGTTTATTATTCTTACTGAATTCCAGCGAGTACAGTAAATCCCCCGTTCAGCCTCCATCGTTTTCCCTGATTATGCATGCTGGAAAAGTCAAGAGGGTCCCCATTCTGCGTGAGCACCGGGCTCTGGCCACACAGGATGAAATGGCCACTGCTGGCGGCCACCATAGGACCATTCAGGCCCTGCCCATAATACCGCGAGGCTTTCAAACACCCGAGGGGTCTGCATTTGCAAGTCAGGCAGCGCTCATCCCGCATTAAGCCGGAATAGCTGCCCACTGGGCAGAGGGAGGAAGGGGAATGGGGAAGCACGGTGTGATTATTTTCCTATCTCGGGCTGCTGCTGTGGGCGCGACAGGAGGAAGACGCATATAAAATGCTGGCAGTGGCTCCGTAGCGACACAGTAGGTTCTCTGGAGGGAGAGGGAGCCGAGTTTTGGCAACTCGCACATCCCCGGCTGCGTGTGCGAGAGGCGAACATCGCCGTCTGTGCCGAGTCGCGACAATAAACCCGTCTTTTAGATGTCAGTCCCGCCAAGGTGCTCTCCGACTGCTCCCTGCTCCCCGCTGCAGCAGACCCCTGACAACAGCGCTGCACACCCCCC